>JAIPRL010004592.1:0-36976 GCA_025469235.1 Pemphigus obesinymphae | reverse complement strand
ACAAAAAATCATTTTTTAATCGGTTTCATTTATCAACTTTATAGTAATTATAGGTACTTACCTTATTCGTCATGAATTTAATAATTAATATAAAAATATTCGTATTTAAAATTAAAAATTAATATTTAATATTAAACAAAACGAAGTACCTAAGTACCTACCTACAATATAATAAAAACATAATAAATAAATAAATTACCTTAATATTTATAAAAAAAAAAAATACATAGATATACACAATTATTTTAGAACATCCGTGGAATAACTTGTAGGAAAAGACTTATGTGCAGCTTTGTTGAGAGTATCACTTAAATACATTGAAATATCCAAAGGAACTTAAGCTACAATTCAGTACTACACTCGAGCTTAATAAAGCTATAGCTTAAGCCATACATGAAATACCGGCCCTTAGAGTTGGAAATATGACAGGAACAACTGTAAAAACTAACACAAATATAACATAAGTGATTTAAATAAAAAATTCCAGAATTCCAATGTTGGGGGGTCAACTTGACTGAGTCATCAATATCTTATGCGAAATGTGAAAGTTTAAAATATTCATCATACCTACGCAATAGGTACTCATAAACTAATGGTTTAATTATGTATAAAAAAGTGTTAAATATTTTATAACTATGAAAAAATCTCATAAAATTACGTTTATTAAAAATATAGTTTATGTGTAGTATTTAAAATACGTAGGTACTTATATTTATAATTTTAACAAATTTAAATAAGGCGTGTATTTATGAATGTTTTTATGTACGATTTATCTGTTTAATTAAAATATTTTTAATCCACAACGCAACTAGTATAAACGTAATTAAATTATTTTTAAATACATAAACGTATTTATACATTATTTTTGAATTTAGAATGAAAAAATGAGTTATACTTTTTATCGCAAAATTAATTTTGAATTGGAACTTAAAGAGCTACAAAATATGTAATTCCCGTTGTACAATGGATACTCAGAGCATATTAAATTTAATTAGGTACCTATTGAAGAATATGCAAGTATCTAATCTAAGAATGAATGACTTTATATAAAACACCTATCGATATACTAGGATTGAAATCCTCTGGTAATACTAGACAGTAAGTATTGTATTAATCCATACTTTTCAGATACTAATATAATGTGTACGAATATATTTTTACATAAAGGAAAAAGTATTGTCATTTAGATATTATATAGACGATCAAAGATTTTAATTATTAATGAATTAAAAATATTTTATGATTCAGAATCAAAATATACTTTTTTATTAGTTTATTATATATTTTTTAATTATAAGAACAAAGAACATTTCTTAACTGTTATATAAACAAGTCACATAATGTTGAGAAATTAAAAATCCAACGAGAAAAATAATTTAGCCACAATAAGGAACTTTATTGTGTCACAAACAGATAGTATTAATTATTTTTAATGTAATAACATGATATACGATAAAACAAATTTCTGATAGGTATTCAGTAGCAGTTCATTTATAGTTTTGCTAAATTTTATTTCTGGTAATAAAATATATATATATAAAAAATAATAATTACTATAGCCTATAAAATATTATGACTACCTATATAAGTTAATGTTGCAGAAATTCTAGTTTTTTACCAAATTGACAAAAATTATATTATTATAATATATTCGTAATATTATTGTAAATATATTATTGTATTATTTTGTGTTTTATTATTTTTATGTAGGTATTAAGACCTCAAAATTTAATTTTAAAATTTCGTTTATTGTATAATCAGTAGCTACCATAGAAAATAAAATTAAATTTTTCTAATCATTTACTTTTTATTATAAGTTATTGCAAAGTTTGCAATTAAACATGTTTTTTATACTTATATTTCAAATGGTCTCTGAAAATATCCATCGTAAGTAATGTAAAATAATCAAACAAAATATTACAACTATGTAAAAAAAAATATGATATTAAATATCCTTATATTAATATCTTATTTTTACTAAACCAATAATAAAAATAAAAGAAATAATTCTTTAACATAATATTATATCTACAAATTACTTTTTAATGTAAATACCGGATGATTAATATAACAGAAATTTTTTACTATTTTAATGTGGAACATGAAAATATATTTTAATATTTAATTTGAAGTTATTATAAAAATAATAAATAAATGTTTACTAAAATAACTAAATTCATAGTATTTTTATATCGAAGATTTTTTTTTTTAATTTACTATTTTTGAATAGTTATTAAAACGTTTAGCTATGTCTGGTATTCTAATCCAGATTATTTTTTCATGAAATTTTTTTGAATACTGAACTAGTTTTAAAAAACATAAAATGTAGATAGATATTAGTATTCAGAGATAGGAATATATATTTTAGTTTTCCGCACTACAACTCTTCTCTTTTATATTTAAATATGTATGATTAACAAATTGTATTCAACCATAGAAATATATATACATAATAAATATTTTGAGCAATAGATATTAAAATATATTTAGGTATATGTTTATATTTTTAGAATAAGTATTTTGAGTACTTATATATACTGTACAAACATTTTTTTTAAAAATGGTTATAATGTTGATAAAGATTATCTACTATTTAAAAATGAAAACTGAGGTAACAATCACTATTGTGATAAACTATGATAATTTGTAAAAATGTAGTTAGTAGTCTTGTATGTAATAAGTACTTAGGTATTGTATTGTCATCATATTAAATTGTTTTAAAGGTGTAAATAGGGGGTGAAAGCACTTTATTCTTCTGATAAGATATTGGTAGTGTAACTGAACTCAACGTAGTATACATAAATATTGCTATCAAAAAAATGATTTTTTTTTTAGATATTGAGTAGAACAAATATTTTTTTAAATTTTAAAATTATGTTTTTTTTATCTTCTAGAAACAACTTTTTCATCGAGTAGAAGTTTTAGAGTAAAGGGATTTTGTGATAGAAAATTCATTCTAAATGGTACTTTCCAAATTTATTTTTTTATTTTCCCAGTAATTTTCTTAAGGACAACTATTTTTTATAATCGAAATTATTTTATAATTGGGAAATATGATAATGACGTTTCTATGATTACTATAATATATTATATATATTAATATACCTAATTTATATGGTGATGCCATAAAATAAAACGATTTTTTTTCTTCCAATTTGTATAGGTATATATTTTTATAACGAGTGCCGCTTAAAATCATTTTATAGAAAGTAATAATTTATCATTAATTTCAAATTTAGTATATCTACTACCAGTATCTACTTATGCTTCGATTCCCTGCATGCTATTTATTTTTTTATGATAGTAATTTATAATAAGCTTGATTTATTATTTTTTCCCATTTATAAAAACATTTCCGTTATAAAATGTTGTTTTATTCTACATTTTAGACAACTATTGGGAAAATTGATAATCAAATAAATATTTAATTTTTATTAATATCTTATAACTAATTTCTACATATGCGACATTTTTATTTATACCTATAACTTTTAATTTTTTTTTTTTTTTTACTCAAAAATTAAATAAAAGTTTTAAATTTTCTTCTTTTGTGTTGCAAGGATAATATATAATAATATATAACAATATATAATATATTTCCATAATTTTTCAAAATTTTCAAAAAATGTAAATACATTATTTACAATGCTGGGCAATAATGAGTTTAATATTAATAACTTACCTATAAGTTATATTTTCAAATAACTTTAATGAGTTATTTCTTACAACTACATAATATAAAAGTTAACGAGTTCCTTTTATAAATTAAAATTTAATGGAAAAATATTTTATATAATTAATTATTTTTAGATTCTGAGTTGAGAGAGGAAGCTGATGACTTTAAAATGATATATTTTTTAAAACGTTTCGATCAGAAATAGTCGAGTAGGAATCTTAGAATTTATGTATTAACGATGTATTTTATACAGTTTATATAACGTTGTATATATAATATATATTAATGTAGGGGAAATGACAAAATAACAAATAAAATAAATTGTCATAGCAACCAATTAAATTAATTTTTTAATTGGATATTTAAAATCAAATATTATTTTATTTTATTTTAATAATATTGACAACTTTTACATCCAACTTCATTCAGAATTATTTTATTGAATGTAGCGATTTATCACTGCTTTCAAATGCAATACATTCACCAAGAGTATTCTGTTCGATAAACGATGTTCATCCACCATTATTGACACATTACCAGTAAAGTACTTCCACACCCTGCTGACCAGACTTTAAAGTTTTATTTGATATTTTTGTTATTTTGAAAATTTGTCTATAGTTTTTTTATTGTTTGGTTGTGATAATAATATTTATCTTAATGATTGTACCAATTGGCCTTTTATAAATTAATTTGTAGTGATTTTATATCGATATTATTCATATACCAATATTTTGAAAAAATCTTAAAATTTAAATTCTCGAAAAAAAAGAATTTTTGAGTAAAAAATGTAGTTAAATAACAATATTAATTGGTATCTTATTAATAAATTAGGTTATTTATTTTTAACAAAAATAAAAAGTAAATAAAACATAACTTGGTTATTTTATATTTTTAACTAGGTAGCTACATAGTTAAATGAAATAACTTTCGCCTTGAAAATTTGACTAATTTTTTGAACGGATGTTTTAATATTTTTCAAAATAGTGAATTCGTTCAACCCATAGTTAACCACTATTATATTGAATATGTGCATTGGTATTTTTAAATTTTTATTTTAATCAACGGAAATTTATTATTTTATTCAATACACAAAAAAATTATGTCAACTCTTTTGGCACTATACGCTGAATTATTTCTATATTTTAAGAGTTATTACATGATCGGCAAATATGCGAGAATTTAAAACTTGAATAATAGTTATATGTGAATATATTATAATAATACATTCATGATAATTATCACTCAACTCGTTTTGTTGGATTATTATTAAAATAATTTATTGATAATGTATTTTCTACCATAAATTTGTACCCATACAATATTTTTGCTGTACTCGTTTTTATAATTATATATAATATTTTTCGTAAAATGTATATTATTATGTTTTTTTTCATCATTTTCGAACAATTGAATTACCTATGTGACATAGATAGCCAATGTAAAAGTAGAAAACCTCAAACGTATTTTTCATATATAATTTTAATTATTTCATAAAAATCCATCAAAACATTAAACGTCGTGTACAGTGTGTTCGATAACATTTGACCTTAACCCGTTTGTACAAATACATATTATACCTAACTATAAATTATTAATAAATGAATGCTTTATAATACATTTTAAATAAATTTTCAATAACTGTATCGTCTGTTAGTCTCTAGTTCTGAATAATATTATACTACTTACAAATAATGTTTTTTCAGGTACACAAAATATATTAACAAATTTTTATAATTATAATTATAGTTCGTTTGAACTTATGTCAAAATAATTAACCTGACGTATATATATACTCGTATATATATATATATATATATTTATAAGCCATTTCTATAACACAAATATTATATTATTTTATTTAAATGAATATGTTTTGAGTTAATTTTTTAATTAGTTAAATTTTTTTCAGGTGATTCTTTGGGTAGTGTAGTTGGCGGATATTTATTCGATTCGTTTGGTGGCGTGTGGACGTATCGATTCTTCGCGTATAGTGCTGGGCTGGTGTGTATTTTGAATATATTGAGCAATAAGTTTGGATTGACAAAAAATTTGAAGAACTGTGATTTTGTCGTAGTTTCCATGAAAATGAATGACGAAGAAAATATTGACAACGAAAAATAATTTGGTATTTTGTTTAATCATTCATTTTGTATACACAAATCTTAATAATATATTTATATAAACGATTTACTGACACTTAACTGACATTATGAATTCTTTAAATATATAGAATATTAATAAAAAATTCCTATGACATATATCTATATTATATTATATAAAATGGGTACCTACATTAGACTGATCAATACACAAATGCAGTTTAAGAAGAAGCCACACCGACAATTTTTCAATGAAAAACTTGCATTAGGATTTTTCATTTTTATCGACTTACAAACTTGTTAGAAATATGAAATAAAGTACAAATTATAGCAAACAACATTAATTAGCGATTGACGGATCCGATTTTGGAGATATATATTTTTACACGTTTTATATAAACTGTTAAAATATGGATTTTTTTAAAAATTATTTCAAGAGCCTTTAAAACGTGTAAAAATACATATATCAATAATCAGCTTTATCAGTCGCTAGAAAATTTTGTTCTTCATATTTTTTATTTTATCTTTTTGCATTTTATCTTTCCTTAAGTTGTTAAAAATGAAAAATGAGTAAACATGTTTTTTAACGTATGTCGTGATTACACAATGAAAAATAGTACAAACACAGGTCTATTTTTAAATTTACTTTTAAAATATATTTAAATATTTTTAATTTGTTTGATTTTTTTTTCTTAAAATTTAATTTTTATTGCCTATACAAAACCCCTTAAAAATCAGTAAAATAATTCGTCATTTATCAATTTTTATATATATAATATTTTACCACCACTAAAATATATAGTCATTACATGTTATAGTACCTGTATCAAGCGTTTGAAAAAATTTACAAAACATACGGTACTTTTTAGTGAAAGTTGTCTAACAGATATCACACTCGAATTGTATGTACGCAACTAAAAAAAAAAAATAAATGAATTTACTATTATAGGTCGTTTAGTACGTAAATATAATGGAAACTCGTCAAAATAACTAAAATCGCCGAATTTTAGGTAGGTCGAAGTCATTGTACACAATCTCAGCTAACAAATATTTAAAATCCTGTGCTATAGTGCCTACTTTTCAAATACTAAAGATAACCCATAAATTCGATTATTTAAAATGTACGTCAATTATTTTCATGCCTTTTTATTGGTCACAATATTACGTAAGATTGAATATTTTTACAATCGGCGTACAATACTCATATGCATTGATGACACTTACACAAATCTTAAGGGTTTTAGTATTTTAACAACTGATAAAAACGTATAGTATTATATTAGACACACACTTATTGATTTGTAATACCGTTGTGGTATAATTTTTTAAACACGTCAACGAAAATGATTAGGTATATGAGTTTAGTCTCTCAAATACAGTGTTCACAAAAATAAATTGTAAATTCCCCATCGATACATTTAAGAAAAAAAAACAATAATAAAAAATAAAAATATCTAGATTTTAGTATGGTATTTAACGAGTATTCGAATGTTATTATTATAGTATATTCGTGATACAAACCGTATCGAACGATCGTATTAATCAAATGCATTATCATATCTAATAAGTGCTAATAATTGCTTTTTAGAGGAATTTTTTATTTTTTTTTGAATTTATATTGGTACCCATCGCACAATATTAACGACAATACAAAGTGTTCGCTGGATTTATTTTATGTTTTGTTTTATCGTTTGGAGGTCAATCGGCTGAGAACTGCAGTATACTTTTCTACCACGTCGAAAATGGGAACACGGCGTGAATATAATGTGACGTCCCTACTTTTTTTTTTACTTCTACTTAGCAGGCGCTCTCTATCGTGTCATTGGATAACACACACGATCGCGGTATTCTATACATGTGTGTACAGAGCACATGTGGCGTCTGCAGTGTTTCTGTCCAGTTAACATTTAACCGGTAGAACTATTGTATTATCGCAGTCCATGAATGTGTATAGTGAACCACCGGTATATAATAGTTCTTTATAATAATAATAATAATAATAGTATATTTATAATAAATTAACGTACAGAAATAAAAATAATAATAAACACTTTTATGTTAAAATTACGTCGAATCGAAACGCAAACGACTTCAATATATTATATATTATTTCCCCCATCATTTATTTATTCATTTATAATCTAGCAGACCAATGCTCGAATGAATAATGAATCGTACCTAAATGACACGTTAAACGTATTACTACTAAATAGTTTTTAATGATAATTTAATAAAATTTTTGTTCGTTAAATAAAAGTGTTCATATACGAAAAAAAAAAAAAAAAAAAAAAAAAAAACATGCCTCGTTTCCAGATTAACAAAAAACTACTGCTGATGAAAATCCATTATTTTGTAGGAATTGGCGGTAAGAATATTTCTATAAAATTTATTTTCTTTTGTACAAATATGATACGTCGACATTAACCGTTACACTATTATTATTTTAGTATTATTCTTTTTTTTTTTTTTTTTTACTATTTACAGATATATATATATATGTATATATAAGTAAAATGAAATGTAGTCGAGTACTTATATATATATTATCGTTTACAAATGCCTTCCTATATAATATAATGTGTGTAATTTGTTTAAATAAAATGTGTTTTAAATGGTATTTCTCGTATTTTTTTAATAATCATGTTAAATTTAACATAATATTATATACTTAGGTATTTTATTTACTAATAATCGAAAAATACCTATTCACTAATTGGGAAAAAAAAATTTTAATTGGTTAGGTATATTGTTTAGGATGACAGGATGAGTCTATATATATATAGGTATTTTGATTACTTATCTAATATTCTATTAAAATTAGGTATATGTTATTTTCATGGAATTCAAAAATTTATCTTAAATAGGTAATACTTATAATAAACCAGGGTTTGTTATATACAAAAATTTTTATTTTTTACGTTATGATTAGTGAACGGATCTTATAGCATTTTGCATATTTTTTTTGTTAGTCCAAAATATATCTAAGTGAAATAGAAATCCGTTTCACTTAGGTAGGTAATGAAGATTAAAAATATAGTATATATATATTTTTTATTTGCTTATTTTGGCATTTTCATTAATAAATACATATTTCAACATTTTGATATTTTATAGTTCATATTATTGATTAAATTTAGCAAAAATCACAAAAATAACAATTTAATTAAACATTTTTATATATTACCATCCCATTATAGCAACAAAAAAACATATTTATATATGTACATATTTTATTTTTTAAATGTTCCTATATTTCTGTACTCGTATACCAAATAAATAATAATAAATATAAATATATATTTTAAAGCATATTTATGTTATAAACATATATTTTATGGATTTTTTGAAAATAAATGCATATATTAACATTTTTAAGTGCATATATTTGAGCATATTTATGTAACTTTTAATGCGTACTTGCAAATTTTTAAGAGCATATTTCATGGCATTTTGGAGCATATAAGTCCGCTCTCTAGTTATGACCATTTAAATGTTATTAATTTATTTGAATTTTACTCGAAAATATGTTTAAGATGTGACGCAAATTAATATTTCAAATATTATAAATTTAAAATAATAATACCATTTTTTAGAATAAAAACGTAAAAAAACCAACACAGATAACATTTTCCTTATTCAATTTGGCGATAAATATACCCTAAATTTAATCGATATATATCAATTAAAATTTTAGGTAGTATAATTTTGTTTTGTTGCCTATAATCAGATGGGTGATGATAACAAATACGAGTGATTTGTTCTCCTAACTTTTGTATTTTATACGTCTTTATTAATACCTGTTATCGTTATGCAGATCATAATCTTTTTACATATTTTACGTTTAACATGTCCAATAATAGTTATTACGAATTTAGACTAATTAAAATCCAATTCTATCTTAAAATATTAAATTCCTATATAGGTAAATAATTTAGTATAGATAACTAGAATTTTATCTGGAATGCAAAAAAAAATTAATATTATACGAATTAATTTTATTTTTATTATTAATACATATTAGTAAACTGTAGTGTGTGTTTATCTACTTATTGTACTTCTTGTAATATTACTTTATAGTCTAAGTAATCACTTTGACGAAGTTTAAACATGAGCTAGGTATAGAACGATACTGAAATTAATTTTCAAGTTATATTTCCCAAAAATGTATCGATCGATGGTAGACAGTATATTATAAATAAAACTAACGATTGTATTCAAAAGTATGTTAAAAAAATTGCAACGAAAAACATTAATAATTTATTATAACTTATAAACGTGAATACGGACAACAGATCGATGTATAAAACGTAATTAAATTAATAATAACATACATATTTTACAGTTCTTATAGTATACGACTATGCGCTACACAGTTTGATATTTGCCTATAAATGATCATAATTATTAGCTGTAGTGCTATATCTATTGGATAACTATTAGATGATTCTTTGTATATTTATCTAAATAATATATAGAATATAGAAAAGTACTAAGTCTTAAGTACATTAATTAGGTATGTACCTACATCAAAAATGGCATTAATTGATTAACATGGATTATGTTAATTATGCAATTAAAATAGTTAAAGTTTAAACCAAATCTAAGTCTATTTAAAAAGGGTTGTCTTTTATACATTTAACAATTAATGATTTTATTCATACAATAATAAAACGAGAGTTAATTTTAAACAGAAATGGATACCTACCTAAAACAGTTGATTAGGAATAATTTGTATATTTTACTTTTAAAAATTAAATTATTTTGCAATAAAACTGTTTTCTTAACTTAAATAATTATTTTTATATTTTTTTAATTTTATTAAACATTATTTAAATAGGTATTTAAAAATTGAATATACTAAATAATAAAATATTTATTAAGATATTAAGTTTTTAACTGCAAATACGTTCGAAGTTCGAAAGTTCATAATTTGTAAAAAGTGATTTGGCCCTTCTTGCACCATGATAATACATAATGTATAGTTTAAAAAATTTTTTTTTATATTATCAAGAATATATTGATTAATAGATATTGTATATTATGGTTAATATCAAAATTCAGCGAATAATAACATTATAAAATTGTTGTAGTACCTATATAATAAGTACACGGTGGAGATAATCTGTTAAGCATAATCAGTATGGGTTTTTGATGTTTTTTCCTATCAAAAAAGGTCTATTTACACAAGTACATAGATTCAAACATGCTCAAGTATTTTGCAGTTATATTCTTCTTAAATCAGAAAAATCAGCAAAAAAAAAAAAAAAAGAATTTTCGAACAGGTTTAATGAATATCTTCTCACATCGATGTTGAACAGATTAGTGAGTAATTGAAATTATTGTGGACATTGATTGAAAATCTTGAAATTAATTATAAAACTTTGACTACCAAACATTAAAACTTTGGTATTCAAAAATATTTTTACTATCTGGAATTCTGGAAAATGTGTTGGTTAATTTTTATTAATATCATACCATAGGAGTTTTAATTTCAAACCATTTAAAATGAAACTATATACGATATACCTACCTATCAGGAATTTTAGCCTACCGATACTTATATTTTTATGTCATTTGAAAAAAAAAAGTATTCTATTACTATCAATTTAATTACTAATAAAATATTTTATATTAAAATATTATGTTGAAGAGAGGCGATAAATTGTACCCGTATAAAATTACTCATACCGATAATTATAATATTTTTATTGTGTGATAATATTATTTTCAACGTTTTATATAAACAAACATTATATCGATATCCGTTGGCTATTAACATAAGTACATACTATATTATATCATATTACATAGTCATAAATGAGTAAATATATAAAATTGTTTTTTCTTGTACTTCGATATAATATTTTCTTGGTGATTTTGTTCGGACCATTTTTGATGTGAAAATTTGTATATAGTTTTGATGTTATATTGTATATTGATCGATGTAAAATAGTTGGCAGAGAAAACGAAGGAGAAGAAGACGATTTTACAATGTTACAGTATGTTATGTATGACTACATTAAAAAATACCTAATAGGTAACAATTATTAATAACTTACGGATTTAAAATTTAAAATTATTATTTCACGTGAAATTTGAAATATTGCAAACAATTAGTTTAAATAATATACATAGAAATAAGTAACCTTGAATTTCAATTTCATGGTTAAATATGTAATACATAGAACGAGTTTTATCAATAGGCGTGTGCAGACTCCGATTTCCAGTTGAGCTTAAATAAATATGAACCCTTATAGCTTGAACATGTTTTCATAATTTACCTAAGACAGACATCATATATCTATATATGTATATATAATACATATGTTATACATAATATATTAGTATTTTTACTATTAAAATTAGAATAAAATTTAAGCAATTATTATAAAATTTTAGTATAAGACATCTGAATAGATATGGACATAATTTAATATTGATTAAATAGATAGATTATATATAGTTATTAAGATAAAATATATTGGTTTAATATTAATACCAGTTATACTTGAATTTCATACATTTACAGTATTGTAAATAATATACTTTTAACTAAAAGTGAACAAATACAGATGGAAATAAATTTTATTAAAAATTTATGGTTTTACCATTAATTTTCAATATACAAATATCAATTTTAATATTAACATTAAAATAATAATATTTTATATTTCATTTAAAAATGGAAATTGAATAAAATTTCTAACAAACAAGGGATGAGGGTAAAGAAATGCAATTATTAAATATATAATTAAGCATACAAATAACTTACTGAATGAAACTTCACAAATATTATTTATATATGAACCTGGCTCATAAATATCAAGGAAGATTAAACGATTTATATTTTTTTTTTTGCCATTTTCAGTGCTTCCTAAAATTTTAACCCAACTGACTTTTCTGTAAATTAATGTTATTATTGTTTTGATACTTTATTTATTTCAAATTTATTTGTTTCTAATTTCTACAATGATTTATTATCTCTTTGTACTATATTTTTTGTTTATTATACCGTTAATAATATTGCGTACATATATTTTTATCATCACTATTAACGACATTTTGCGAAGTACTACGCTAATTTATTTACTCATAACTAAATATATTTTCAATTAAAATTTAAAATTGAAAAAGTATTAAATTCTTTTAGTGTTTATATATGTTACATTTCTATCTTACATATATCAGTTTCAATTGGGTCACTTAATTGACCAAAGCCAGATCGCTTTAGTTTTTTCAATTCAACAAACTAAATGGTTAATTAGTACCCATTATTTGTATGTAATCATGATCACAAACTATACTTAAAATATGTACTTATCTTACTACCTATCTTATGTTCCTTCCCTTCTTTAAAATATATTCGATTTTTCTCAATTAGTTCTCTTTTATTTTCTCTACTATTGCTGTCACTCCTACACCCTTATATTATTTCTTATTTATAAATTTCGTATTGTTTCTTCCTTATATAATCACTCTACTCATAATTTTAATGTTTTCATCTCTGTTCAATTTTACTACCTACTGCCCAACATATTGATTCGTACATCATTTAGGTCTCACCACTGCCTTATATACTTTACATTTTAATCTATAGTATAATTTAACCTAAGTATTCCAATACTTTTGTCACACAAAATATCTGACGATTTTCTTCAATTTATCCAATCACACTAAATTCTTTGTTTCATATTTTTTATCCTTCAATAAAACTATAATTATTATGAGTTTATGTTTTAATGATTAATAAAACGATTCAATAAATTAAAAATTAAATTGATATATTTTACAATGAAAAAGTATTGAAATACAATATGTAAATAATTATAAATAAATTAAATAAAAACATTTTAGATTATTTGAAAATTAATCAAAATACATTAAAAAAATAATAAAATATTTTAAAAATCTGTATATACGATATATACATATACAAAATATTAATTTATGGATATTTTTATTTCAAAGAGATTATTTTTCAACAAATTAATATCTATACCAATTTTTAATAATGACATTTGAAGTAACGTAAAAGATTCGTTATTTATTAAAAATACGTATTTACTAAATAGGTTAAATGTTAATCTAAAGTGAGGCCAGCAAAATTACAAAAAAAAAAAAAAAAGGAATGTACACGATAAATATTTGTATCGCATTAAAAACGTACTATTCCATCAGTGCGGAATACAGTATTTATGTTTAAAATATATTAAATACCTACCTATGTATTGTTTAATAAGTTTTATCATGTAATATATGGTGTTTGTTATTAGAAAGTCTACAAATATTTGAAATACTAACACATATTAATTTATTACTTATGTACTTATATATTTTAATAAATATAATAAATATAAAAATAATTTGACTATTTTTATTTAATATGAGGTATTATATATTTATAAACATTCTTTATCTTTGATTTAATATATGTAATGTGTATAATACAAAATATTGGAAATTAAATTACAAAAAAAAAAAAAATAATAAATCAAAATAATTTTCCATTATACGGCAATAATATATATAATATGATTATTGTTTTAAAGGCAAAGGCCTGACTGATGACACAATAATTAAACAATCAAGTCCCAAATCATAAACTGTTATTTTTTAATCTTCTTTAATACTTTACTGATTTTACCGTAATTATTAATTAGTAAATTTATTCAAAAATATTTGTATGTACATTTTAAGTTTCTATATAAAATACATAATTCACATTGAAAAATGTTTCATATTATGCATACAATACAATTATATACCTAAATATAAATATATATATTATATTTCTAAATATTTGAATTTTATGTTGTACCTAAAAATTTTTGTACATATTGAGTAAGAAGTAATAATTGCCTTGATAATAAGGTGCATTGTACTTAACCTATTAGATATTTGAGTTGAGTAAACATAATATAATAATATTAGTTGCAGTTATAGATAAGAAAATTATGTTGCAGTAAAATTTATATTCCTAGTACTTATGGTGAAATAAGTATATTTAAATGTATATTGAATACTTAACTATTTCAATGATTCAAAAAAATTATAATATTGCTATATCTCTATAGATAGAAGAAAAATAAAATATAGGTACTTAAAACATTTTCAGGAAGTAATATATTAATAGTATATTTAGAAAATATACTATTATATTATAAATAGGAAGTAATATTTTAAATTATATCTAATAATATTAATGGGAAGTTTTAAGTTAGTAAAATTAGGGTTTATTATACATTTTATAAATATTTTTATAATAGACAAAAATAATAATAATTTAGAACAAAAATATTAATACTAAATTATATGAAATATAATTAAAACATTAATTTACTTACTAGAAATGATTTTAGAATATTTATTTTTACATGTGTAACAAATGTATCCAATGTATGCATAAGATAATTATGTAATTTTGTGTAATTTTAGGTTATGCTCCATTTTCTCCATTTTTAACAACGATATCGAAACAACGGGGCTATTCTGCGTTTATTGTCGGTTTGATATTCATGCTACAACCAATACCTGGTTTGTTGTTCAGACCACTCATGGGTGCCATCACAGACAAGTATAAATGTCGCCGGTCGGTGTTCATCGGGAGTTCGATAATCACATTCTTACTGGTAGGCTTGTTATCAATTATACCCGGCACAACTTCAAACAAAGAGATTGACGATTTAGACGTTATTAAGACACCATTGTTTTGGTTATTCTTCAGCACAATCGCTATAATCAATGCGGACGGTATGGTAAAAGGTGCCCTGGAAGACACGATTTGCATGGATCTTTTGGGTAAATGAATGTTGTTGCAATAAAATCATATTAACAACTTGATATATCAATTTTTTGGATTTATTGTTTAAACTCAAAATATGTTCCATGTGTCTATCTTGTAAGTTATTAGAACATGTAGTATATAAGTAATTCAGTACCTACTGGAGTCTAGTCGAAATCTAGTCGGATTGATGAAAAACTAAAAATATACTGTACTTGCATTACAATAGATAGGTATTATATAATATTATGATATTATGTAAAATATAAATAAATACTATTTTTATGTATATAACGAAAAATGTTATTCTAATCGAATATTTGCTTTTAAACAGTGACAGTGAAAGTGGTATAAATAGAACGACGACGATAAAGAGGAAAATATGATAATTGTTTTTTGAAAAAATTTCGAATCGATTAATATTATTTATATTATAAGTTATAACATATAATAATCCAACATAATGATATAAAATCAAAACATCTATGATATGTTTTCTTTTAAAGGTGAAGAAAAACACAATTATGGAAAGCAGAGATTGTGGGGATCTATCGGATGGAGTTTATTAGGAGCTTTTTCCGGCGCATGTGTAGATTGGTACAGCGAAGGTTTGGATTACAAAGACTACACTCCCGCTTACATACTTGCATTAATATGTTTCTTTTTGGATATATTTGTGGTATTAAAAATGAAGGCACGTATATATTGGTTTTGACTTAATTACAATAATTATGTACTTATCATATTTGGTCAATTTTAAAATTTTTATTTATGAATAAACATAATATATTATACAAAATATTATAATAATATTATAAATTGCAAGTTTAATCTATTTATTTTATTAACGCAATTGTATATTTTTATAATACTCTATATTTAATCATTTTTAGAGCAAAAATATTATGAATGGATATTATTTTTTAATTTTAATATGATACAAAATAATTTATATATTCTTTAAAATACCAGGATATTGTAATAAAATATATTTTGGTTTGTTTTGTTGTTATACAGGTTGTACAAAATAATGATACTGAGGTTGTGGTTTCTGATGTGAAAAAAGTATTCACCGAATATAAAGTTTTAGCTTTTCTTCTTTGGGTTCTTTTGTTCGGATTTTTTATGTCTTTCATATGGAACTACGTCTTTTGGTATGTAGCAAATTATATTAAATATAAGACATAATTTCAATAATATATTTAAGGCCATTACTACAATATCTAGCTGAATTGTATCTAACTGTTAGTTAAACTAGCATGATTTAGTTTATCAGGAATATTAGTGGTGAGATAATCATTGTAATTTTTCATGAACACTAATCATTATAGTTATTAATCTTAATTAATGATTTGCATAAATAACTTATCATATACCTAATTAGTAATTTATCAAGAAACTTAACAAATTATTTGTTACGGTTTTATAAATTAAGGTTGATTTCAATCTTAATTGGATTTTGTTCATTAGATATAATAGCGTAAAATAGAAGTAAAATGATTCCGCTGTGTTAGCAGACAACTCATAAGAACATATACATTAGATAATAACGACCTTTAATGTATTAGAATTTTATCTTTTTAAATGTGTACAAAATATTGGGCTCAAAACATAAATACTAATAAGTATATTATATAGACTATGGAGTATATTCAATGACACTTGTGTTTACGTAATTGTATACAAATATAAACAATTATCTCATGTAGATTTTGAATTAACGAATAATGCAATAACCAAATTTAAGCTTCCATTTGTAATTATAACTTTTATAATTTATTTAAAGAAAAATGAAAAAAAATTTAATATCATTGTAAAACTTTACCGCCAGCTCCATCGCTAGGCTCAGAATCTAATAAAACAGTAACGATTAGTAAAACCATTACTTTCAAAAATTTGGTTCGCATGATAAAAAAATAAACTTATTGAAGTATAATATATATTTTTTTCTACTAATAAATAAAAGAGTTTCAAAACTATATAATATAATATATAATTAATAATAATAATAGCAAAAATCAACCAACTTTTATATTATTATGTTAACAGGTATCTAGAAGATTTGGCGAATTTATACCATCCCGAAACGAAACCTTGGATGAAAACAATCCAAGGACTAGCATTAATAATCCAATGTTTTTTTGGTGAAGTCCCATCTTTCTTTCTTTCCAGTAATCAGTGATGACTTATTATTTTATAATTTAACAAGCTGGCTGGCTACAACAGCTTGTAAAATAACTATTAATCCACCCCTTTTTACTTTGACTATAACATCTTACATGAAACTACAAATCACATACTCAATAGTTAACATGTTAAAAACTTTTAGAACAGTTCAATAATTTTTAAACGTTTTTAAAAAGAACATTGGAACCTTAAATAAAAATAGTAAAAACACTTTTTTGTCAAAATCAATTATGGTTATTTCTTCGTAATTTAAAAATATGATGATCCCAGAGTTTTGAAATTTACATAGAATATATTATAGGTATTTTAATACTATATAAACATAATAATATTTTTACTTAAAATTTCCAATTTTGAGCTACTCATAGCAATTGGAATTTCTACTTTTCGAGTTCTATAAAGAAAAATTTTAGGTTTAAAGACCTATGCAAATTCAATATAAGTTTATACGTACATTACTCTATCCATATTCAAAAATCTTTAAAACTTTTGTCATAATATATATATATATATTTCTTTTTTTGAATCACATAAAGTTTTCGATAAAATGTATTTTTAATAAATATTTAT
Source organism: Pemphigus obesinymphae (assembly GCA_025469235.1). Lineage (NCBI taxonomy): Eukaryota > Metazoa > Arthropoda > Insecta > Hemiptera > Aphididae > Pemphigus > Pemphigus obesinymphae. Next base: position 18,663 of record JAIPRL010004592.1, on the reverse strand, counting down.
TGATAAAGTATTCAAAAATTTTCCCTATATACAGAACTACATTGTGATTTCCGTTAATATTCATAGTAGGTAAAATAGTATTAGATGTTTAAACTCTGAATTCATTAAAAATTCTAGAATTTTTGAAATTTAAAATGTGTTTGCTATATATTTTAGAAAATTTTCAAAATTTCATAAAATATAATTGTTTATATTTTATGTATTATATAGATCATATACTTAAACGCATGGATCACATGACTGTATTTTCCTTGATGTTTTTCACGTTCACTGTGGTTTTTGCCGCATATTCGTTCATCACAGACCCTCTGTGGGCATTACCATTCGAAGTGTTTAATGGTGTAATGTATGCGATGGCGTACTCGGCGGCTATATCGTACGCAGACATTATAACTCCAGCCGGTGCGGAAGGGACGCTCCAAGCAGTGGTTGGGACGGCATTGTCTGGAATAGGTGTGCAATTTATTGAACTTCAAAACGATTGAGAGTTTATTTTTTTTTTTTTTTTTTTTTTTTTACAACAAAATTAGTTTTCGAACACAACTCGTACATTAATATTTTTGACTATTAATATAATTTCAATCAATGGTAGAAACCTGGTCCCAATACTTTGAGTGTTGGAAATAAGTTTACGAAATCGTATAAATGACGTAAATTTTTTCTGTTTCAGGAGCACCATTTGGAAGTATCGTCGGCGGTTATATGTTTAAAAATATCGGAAGTATCGCTTCCTTTAAAATATTAACTGTTATCGCAATTATTACGTGTGTATCACAAATCATTATTAATTATCTGATAAATCATTTTACTAAAAACGAAGACATCAAGGACGTCTATAGTAAAGTGGAAACTAAAGATTGTCTTGGAGAAAATTCTGAAATCCTAACGCCATTATAATAACTGCAGTACTATTTCGGTGTTAAATACTTTTGTATTAACAACATGTGATATTTAATTTCCAATTTATGTAATGAATTTTTTGGAAAGTACGGGATTTTGTTTGGAGTAAAATAACACGTACGGGAAAAATGTGCATTTCTTAAATGAACATTTTACTGTATAAAAAAACATCGATGTAAATAACACGCGTATGGTATACACGTATTTGTACATATTAAACAATTAATTGAATATTTAGCTAGGAATTTATTTGATATAAAAATCATTAATATATCATCAAATATTTGCGTATAAAAAAAAAAATATATATATAAACATATATTGCAATTTAATTGAATCAATACATTTAAACTATTGTTTGTAATGAAATAGGTAGATAACTTTTGTCATTCATTATACATATACATAAATAATAGATATTGATGGTCTTCAGTGTTGAAACTACATACAGATAAATCCCACTGATAGGTATGAATTTTATCTAGTTAAATGTCATATATAAATTTAATTTCAAACTTTTATTGTTATATTCTTGAGGCAACTAACGAATTAAGTTACACACATAAATATTTTATCAGCGTAAAATAAATTAATACAAAATACTCTGAACTATTGTCATAAACATTAGGATATTATATACAATTATTCTAAAACTAAAACAATGAATATAAAAATTCATTCTTGTCAGTAATACCTATTTTTTGTCTAAAATCGCATTTTAGATAGTTTTATACTATGTATAGCAATTATGTAGATAAGATAAAAATAATTATTATCTAGATAAATCTTGAAAATATTAATTACATATTATTTTATTATTCGTTAAATACAGTATTTTTTTCCGAATTCTATGATATCAATATCAATGTATTTTTTTCAATGATCATGCACATTTAAGCGGTGTTTTAGGCCAAGTGCTTATTCTAATTTATTTTATTTTTTTTAATATTTTAATAATATAAAATAAATTTTATATAATAAAAATAATACTACTATTATAGTACTGTATATAATAAGAATTTACTGTCCTAACAGTTTTTATACTGACTCGTTTTATGTAACAAATCATATTTAAATGAGAAAATTTGTTAGTATAATTGTCCAAAAATAATATTAATTTTATAGTTTTTAATTATTAAGTAATCAAATTAAAATTGCTTAAACTAATGGGTTGATCATAAAAAGTGAGACATTTTAATGTTTATTTTAATATTTGAATTATATTTTATTTGTATTAGTTGGATATATATTTATATTTTATCCCAGATGTAGAATATATACAGAAATATTATTAAATATTATTTTTTCTTTCATTTTTTACAAATAATTTTTATATAAATATTTTATTATATTATTATGAACTTTATTATTATTTTTAACTTGTATTATTTATTTTATACTTAGTATTTTGTTATAGTTTTAAAAATAATTATGTTTAAGGTAATATTAAAATCATACTAGTTGTTCTAATTTTATTTAAGAAAAAATAAAAATAAAATTATGTACAAGGTGAAATTGCAATTCGGCATTTTTCAGTCGTTTAACATTTCACATTATGCGATTAATATATCTACGGACTACCAACGGTTAACCATTGTAATAATTAACAGTCATAGTCTATGAGTAACAGGTCTATAATTAATTTAGTCATTAACTAGTGACTTTTGTTTCTCAAATAAAAATCTTTAAATTTTATTCAATTTCTTTTGAACTTTATATAAAATAAAAATAGAATAATTCTGAAATTTACAAGAAACTGCTATTGATAAAAAAAAAATCATTATTTATTGGTAACTATATAATTAATATAAAATGTTTAATGTCTAATATTTGTATGATCTTTAATTAACTATAAAAAATTTTGTTATCATATTTATAATAATATGTATTTCACTTGAAAAGTTAAAACTATAGGTAAGAATATTTAATTTAGTTAAATAAAATGTAAAATAGTAAATAAAATGTTTCCAATAAAAATCATTTAATTTAATATGAGTCGAATGTTAGATTTTGGAAATAATAGGATGTAAAATGCTTAATTATAATTATTATTTAATATGAGTCGAGTATAGTTGAACAAATTATGTAACATAATATTACTTTTATCTAAATTTTATTTTAAACGTGTTTTAAAACAAATATAATGCATGTTTTGTTTTACCTACATGCTTTGAAAGTATATTTATGCTAGTTGTTAAAGTATATAATTATTATTTGTTTTTGTGATGTCATGTATTTTTACTGATACAATACATCATTGTATAGGTACTACATAATTATTGTGTATTACGTTTATAATCCAACCTTGAAAATATTTCTAAGATTTTTATTAGCGAATAATTCTGTATAAAATTGTTGTATAATACTTGATAATATTTATAAATGGCCATACAAGTATTACATAAAATATAACACAATTATTTAATTATAGTTGATACTGTAGTTTGAATTAGATTTTTTTCAATTAGATTAATATTACAAACGAACCCTCATTATTTGAATCAACCTCCTTAATTTCCTCGTTTTCTATAAGATTGTTGTAATGTTCTTTAACTATTAAAAAAAAAAAAAAAAATTAAATCGATATTTCTTTATAATAATGCAATCAGTTTTATCATATTATATTAATATTATAATATTATTTATTTATTTAATATTAATAAAATAAGCAAAGCCATAAAATATAAATAAATAAAAAAATAAAAATAGTACAATTATTTGAAAATACGATAGAAACTTATAAATAATATTATATATACATAAAAAATAATAATTAAATTTAGATTAGATCATAAAATAAAAACAGATATATTTAATGTTAGAATTATCGACAATTAAACAAAAGAATCAAGGCAATTTATTATCAATGTCAAATTTGCGAAAAAAAAAAAAAACTGTTGAACACTGTATATATAATATAGTATAGTATAGTATTAACATTTTTCTGAAACAAATAATTTGAAAACATATCTTGTGCGGACAACGAAATTAGAAGCTAAATAGTAATTACTAGACAACACGAACTCTGACTACGTAATATTGTAATTATAGTAAGCTCAATCATGTTTTTAAGTATTAAATTATATTTCTACATGTCTATACACCATTATATTATAAAAAAGTATACAATATATACATGTTTCAACGGGTTCTTCTACCATTAATAAATAATAAATGGGTTTAATTGTAAATTATGAGACACTTTTTTCCAACAAATATAATGCTAAAAACAATTGCGTTATCAGAAATTTGCATTTGAAATTGAGAAAGTTGAAAAGTTATGGCGATTTGATGTTTGCAGACATATACTTATACTCAGTGTAATCTGCGTGGTGAGACAAACGACGTAGTACGGTGTATAGCGATGGTTCGGATATAATATTATCATGCCGTGTTGACTTATTTATTTTTTATCGTATTTTTCAATTTACGTGTCGCAGAAAATCGGAGAATATTTACAAATTAAACTGTTTGAGAGAATGAAGTGGGCGAGTGTCCCCGCTCAATTTAAAGGTGCGACCGAATTAAGTTGAAAAAGGTGAAAAAAAAAACAAACATATACAATATACATACATACATTCGTATACTTACATAATTACTTCTTTCATATGTAACGATACACACAATGGTTTTTTTTTTTTTAAAGAAGGAAGTATGTTGATTTCAATTTTTAAATACGGTTTCAAAAGTATGGGTTTTTATTATACCTTTACGAAATAATGACCAGTCAAAATCTCAGTCTGTCATTTAGAAATCGATAACGTACTCGTTTTTAAACATATATAATATGCAATAAGCCACTGAAATGAACCTTACAGTTAACGTTTCTCACGATGTTTTTGGATTCTGGTATCTAAAAAAGAAAACATTATACTAATAAGAAAAATTGTTTGTACCAGTAATTATAAATGATAACGTCGAAATATAAATTAAATTAAATAAATAAATAAATATTATATATTTATATTTATAATTATTAATAATAGTTATTTTATTATTTATAACCATGTGTTATATTATGCACGCGTGGTAAATAAATACAAATATTCATTAATATTTTATTACGATATATAACGACGATAATGTACAAAAAATCAAAACGAATGTAAAAAAATAATAATTATAAAAAAATGTTAATAAAGCATGAAACGACTCTGCTCCCGGATACACCACACATTCTTCAGATAAGAAAACAATATACAAAAAAGAACTGTCTAATAATATTGCACTTAGAATAACGCGGCACAACAGTACTCAAAGGTGTATATAAATATATCGAATGATACATGGCAATTATCAAACACACATATAGATGACCTATGCACAATTTACATGTACATTAAATAATTAACACTGCTATAAAAAAATGCATTTTCCCACACATATGAAATAAGCTGAATAAGCGGCCACAAAACATTTTTTGAGTGGGGATAAACTCCTTGATATCAATCCAGTGATATACCATAACTTCGTTTGTTCAAGTCCATATTTTTTCTTCTCTTCTACTTCCAATCATCATCTTAGATATTTACGGTCGTCCATTGCCCGTTAAAAACAGCGCAGCGATGATTAACAGGTAAAATGAATACATACAAATTTTGCTAGAATTCACGTGTAGGTTTTATTTTTACGATTCGCTCTATTCGGTTAATTAAGTGTAAAAACGAAATAAATTATACATTAAGGTTTTTTCGGGTGGGTTCTCACACTCGTCATATCTCACGTTTTATATTTATCTTTATTTCACAAGTCATACGAGCTTATCTTGTAAATCAGTGTTATGCGTTTGCCGTTGTTGACCACTAGACTTTCGGAACAAGTAATTGTTTCGAACTTTACTACAAAAATATTTGTTGAGTCGCATAACGGTAGGCAGAAAGATTACATTACCTACGTAATCTTAAAGCTCTAAATCTGTTGCTCTAAATTCTAATTTCTAAGGTAGTCTATGCCTGTTTAATATTATATAAACTAATAACCAGCATGAGATATATGCGTAGTGCGGGAGCAATTAATAAACAAATAAAATACATTATTAGGAATGAAAAAAAAATAGATATCATTATTTAATTCATAGATACAAACATTAATTTTCACATAAAGAATCAAATATATTTGATATATATATATATTCCTGTCGATTTATCCGAACAAACTATACTCCGGGAACCCTTCTACCCGTAATAGATGGAAGGTCGTAATTCATTAAGAGACATTGTTGATTCAATAACATCGTACAATCGAGTACCTATTTAAAAATTGAATTTACCAGTTATATTCCTATATAACGAATTGATTTCTTATTATATACCTAACCAGTTTTAACATGTACCACATATTTAACGTGTCGGTACATCCGAGACAATATAGAAAACAAAATCTGTACTTACATTGAGTTATGTACACGCAGATAATGTCATAGACGTATTGGAGATTATAAATAAATATGGTATCAAAAAAGAATAACTGGCGTCTGGTAGTAACGATTACCGATCAACGATTTTAACGAATTATGCCTACACTATATTTAACCAAACTGCTGTTGTGCCTACTAAAGCTGTATTTGCTGGGAAGAGAGTAGTCTAACCAATCAAATCGTTTTTCAAAAGAAAAGTACATTTTAGCAATATTTTGAATATAAAACACTGTAACATTAAAATTGAACATAACTATTTTGAAAACCCTACCAGAAAATTATTAAAGGTCTTAGTGTCAACTAAGTGCTATAAAAATTAAAAATATTACATATAAGGCTGCCATATATTGAAAATATTCACACTTACGTATGCATATATATATATATTTATATATACATATATTAATAGTTAATAGAATAGTTAACCACAGGAAAATAAATAGGATACCTGACTTAGTACCAACTCAGATCGTGGCGGAACAGAACTGTAATGGGACAGTATTTGGAAATAAAATACTTTTGGAATATTGTGGGAAAATTTGGTTTAAATATTATTAATTTATGTCCGTAGATCAACTGATTAGTTAAAATAAAGATTTATTGAGAACCGTTATTACCTAGGAGACATTACGATGATTTTACAATAATTGTCGTTTTTATTTTGAAAATACATATGGGACGACTTTTATTCTATGGGAAAGAATTATAGAATTATAGATTAACGATTTTTATTTGCTATATAATCGCTGTTTTGGTTATTTATCGGTACGATGTTTTCAAAAAAACTCGAGCGATACGATATAGTTAAATAATATAAATATAAAAAAATATGTAGGTAAATTAAGAAGTTGAAAGTATATTTCAAGTGTGTATTTTAAAAATTATTTAAGTTATAGATTATACTGATTACGATTTATATCATATCAGTAAAGAACCTTTTGAGTTTTTTTACGATACTTCAACAATAATAATGCATATTAATTATTACACTCTAAAAATATGGCTTAAAAAGAATAAAAATATTGTTTATATAAATGCACATTTTCAAAAATTGATCATTTATAACCATTTAGACAATAAATCGCTAAAATAATTTAACCGACTAAAGAAAATAAACAATAATATCTCAATAAAAATCGACTGAAAATATATGAATTTAATATTATAGTATCATAATATTATATTATATAATAGGATAATAATATTATGTTACGTAGGTAATAGACATAGCTAATAGAAGTAAAGAACATAGTAATATTAACGAACAAATATCATATATAATTTAGGTTAAAAGTCAATACAAATAGATTATAAATAATAAATAAATAATAGTATTAAACTTACGTCTTCTTAAAATAAATACATATTATATATAAATTTCATTGATCAATTTCCTGGTTATTGTTATAGTCGACTATATATTGATAATAAAATGTGTGTACATATTTTAATTGTTTTTCTTATAACATTATAGAACACAGAGATAGTAGGAATCCATCAGATGACAACTATTAGCTATTTGTTGTTTTGTATGTATTTTGTTCATTTGATTAAGTTTCCTTTTGTTATCTGCAAATATCAAGGGGACATTAATTGATCGTAATCCTATAGTTAATAGTGTTTATACCCTTCTCGCAAAAATGACCAATTTTCAACATACAAATTCGCTGACAAAAACCGGTTTTATACATTTTTAAATTTTTATAATTCACTGATAGTATAAATAACGAAATAAAAATGTTCATAGTTTTATTATATTATAATAATAAAAACGTGGAAGGATATATTTTGAAACAGGTTGAGAGTTAATATTAACGAAAAAATAATCAATATTAAAAAAAAAGAGGTTAGTTTACAATAAAAAAATAGTATCCCACATGTACAAAAGATCAGCTATATAGGGTCCACTTAACCCCTCCCCCTCACGTTGAAAGTTCAAAATTTGACTGCACCATGCGTTTGTACCGGATTGTACTGTATTCACTTTCCTTTGTACCGTAACAGTTTTCTCACAATCAACTAATAAGAATGAAAAGTTTTTAATGATGTATAATGTACCTGATTATAATATATATTATATGAATTATAATTATAATATATATCTAATATATTGAACGTTTATTAACGAAAAACAGATAATAAAACAGTATGTAATGTAATTCTAGACACCTAACTATATTAATTATTAGTATAATAATAAGTAAGAAGTGTTGGAAAAACTTACCCAACTTATTATATTTGACAGAAATATCATTTAATTTTAAAATAATATTATATAATTATTTTATGGGAACAATACTATAGTTATTAAAATTAAGTCAATGTCGCCATAGTACCTCCCATTTAAAATTTTGAGTCCAAACCCGGAACAATCGTTAGTTCCCGTTAGCTTAAAAAAATTTTCCGTTAGTGTTCATCTCAAGAAAGAGTTATCCGTACTTTTTACGGGAGGTGCTGAAGACATACCAACACCCCCATTTAGAATTTTGGATAAAAAATAATGTTAATCATCAGTGCTTCGTTAGTCATGCTCGTTAGTGTACTAAATATTTATATAATAAATATATATATAATAATAGTACCAATTAGTTAGTACTTCGTTAGTGCAGACAATTTTTTCGTTAATCTTTACATCCAAAAAAAAAAGCATTTTGTATATTTTTGCCTGCATCCCCTCCCCTTATTTCAAATTTTGGGTTGGGTCTCGGGGCAATCATTAGGGTTTCGTTAGTGCTAATTAGTGCAGAAAAAATTTTCTTTAGTGCTCATATCCAAAAAAAAGTTATTCGTGTTTTGTGCTAAGGATTGTTGGAGACATACTAGCACCCCCTATTTCGAATTTTAGGTTCTAAACCTGTCCAATCGTTATAGTGCTCGTTAGAGCATTAAATATTTATTGTTAATGCTCATATCTATAAAAATAATATTTAATTTTATATTTGTATATTTGTATTTATATTTTATATTTGTATTAAATATTATGTATTCTTATGAAATTTCAATGAAAATCTAATAATTTGAAAATATTCAATACATTTTTAAAGTAATTAAAAAATAGGTCTGTGCCAGTATTAATTTTTATTATTGTATGATCGCGATATTAGTTAAAAAAACCGTTTTACAAAAAAAAATATAGGTTTTTCGGCTGTACCTAATTGTATTTAAGAAACCAAATTTTTCACAATATTTTAAACAAAATAATAAATGTTCAACCGTCGTTATTTTTTTCGATATCACAAATATAACTGATCTAAAATATAATATAAAATCTATATAAATCGACCAAAAATTGGTAGGTATTTAAAAAATGAATAATTTTTTCAAGATTTTATAATTTTTTAAAGGGTGACTTTCTTAACTATAACTACAACTGGAGAACAATTTTTTTTAGTAAAACAGTTTTTACATTAAATAGCGCATCTGTGGCATCTGTGTAAAAAAATTAGGTAACGGATTACGTTACAGTAATAATATTTATTGTGATTTGAATATGGAATTATTTTTTTGGCCACTATTAAATAACTTGAACTACTAATCGATCTGTTTTTGAACACTATATGGTTATTTATATTTTTACATGATTTATTTTTATACACTTTCCTATTTTCTTTCTTTACACTCGAAGGAATATATAAATTATATTATAATATATTTATATACATAAAAGGGCGTTGTAAAACTAAATTAATCATTTAAATTAATTAATATAACTCCGAAAATTAATAAGAAATTTTCTGAAAAAAATTCTTAGCATCAGAACTTTCAAAAGTTAAAAAAAAAATTCCCACCAAATTACACACAGGAATTCATTAATTAATTTAGCTAGTATATTTCATATTTCATACGCACTTATTTACTTATAGGTCTAAATCATTATATGTACGGCACTATGAAACTATGTAACCTGCCTATCTATATCACTATAGAATACTGTCTTTTATCGATTTGATAATACTCAGCAGTGCTTGATTTGGGAGGGGACGCGGGGGGACTAAGTACCTCAACTAATTTTTTTGGATATTTTAGCGTACTCCTACTTATTTTTTAATGACGAACTCATGGGATGGGTTGTTATTTAAGCTCATCAATTTTTCTAAATTTACTCAACTTACATTTTTGTGTTAAATATATAAATCTTACAAAATAATCTATTATTTACAAAATGCATTGATTTCTGATACATGATAACTCATAAGTAGCTATCAACAGCCATCAACAACTATATATAAATATAAAATATCTGCGGACATCAATGATAACCATTCATTATCTATAAATCCAGGTAACCAGTAATCACAGACCTATTATATAAGTATTATCACTGAACAACATGCTATGCATCTGAGTTTTTAGGTTATAATTCTTATCACTCCGGGACGTCTGGATGTAATCCGCTATTATCTCGTTTGTTCTATATTTTCTCATATATGGAATCTTTTTAATGAAGATTGAACATGTTTAAAAATGAAAAACTATTAATTTATATAAAAATAATTTTGTAATTGTTTAAAAAATGACAAGTTATACCTAAACAATTATTATGTTATTCTGTTTTGTTATGATACATGTTTAATTGTTTTACATTAATGCTTCTTAGGGTACCGTAAAAGGGGGTGTAGGGGGCGAAGCCTTCCCCGGTAACGTGAAGGATATTAAAATACTAGGGACGCTACTTTTTTAAATTGGCTAGAGTACCTTTTATTACTTTTTTCCCAAGTCAAGCACTGGATAATAGGTATTGAACTCTAAAAGTACTCAAGTAGCCCGTTTAACTTTTAATCGTTTTTAATAAACGTCATGTTTCAGCACTAAAATCGGCGTTATAACCATAGGCACTGGCCACTTGCCACTATCTGATATACAGGCAATGTTCAATATTTTGGATTTTCATTATCGGTCATTATACAATAAAATCTTGTGTATAAAAATTGACGCAGTACGTTACGACATAGCATAAATTAATAGGGTGTGGAATCACTCCGTTCGTTGGGCAGCTTACCATATATATATATATATATATATACGAATGGTGGATATTATATTGTATTTGAAAAAAAAAAAAATGATAAATTATTATTCAAAACGATTCTGAGCGAAACACCGATATAGTTCGGTGTATACAGGCTTGAGCATTATACTGTTTATTATATATATATATATATTATAAGAACCCGAAGTGACAATATGTATTAAACACTTTTCAACAGATATACGTTGTCAGCGAGTACCAAAAACTAACCTAAGCTATGCGTTTCGTCCGCGGTCGGTTTTATGGAAAGATATTATTATTTATCGTCACTTTCAGTTATTATTCAATAATTCAACACATCCATTATCCGCCGTTAGTGTCCTAGCCAACGTGCTAAGTGTTTTCACCTATACTGACCGACTTATTCTTTTCGGGTCTCGTAGTGCAATACGATGCGTACAGTATCGTCGGGACGCGTTTATACGATTTATACCGCTAAGTCACGGTCGATATTATTAAGAACGCAGCACATAAATGTTAAGGACACATTATATTACCATCGTTTTATTATATCATTGTAATTACTGTATTGTGCATAAGATCATACACGGGCACACGTCGTTTCCGCACCAATCCCATTCCCATTTCGCGGTCGCCACTTCACCATCACCTTCCGATGGTTAGGTACATTCTTTACACAAATCTTTCGGAAGTGCCGTATTATAGGCATTCGGCATAACTAGAGATCGATCGATTACGTCCTTCCGGCGTGACGAGAGGTCATTGCCAATGTTTCACCCTAAAAACTTTAGTAGTACCTACTCACTGTTGTTCCTGTCCTCTCGCCTCTAAAATTCTGCACATTACGTTATTAGTTTTGTTCAATTGAATTTTTTTTTTTTTTACCATTCAATCGTGTGTCGATCGTTATTCGTCCACGAATGTGCTTTTTTTTTTTTTTTTTTTTTTGGACACACGTGCATTTAGATTTTAGGAATCTTGACATACCGTCACTCTACCTATATACGTATATACATTAGAATATATTGAAAATTCATTGTGTACACAAATTAAATAAATTATATTATAACATTATATTTCGGTTAAATGACCGAAACTTTCCTGCCATTTGGACGTCTGTCTGGCCAAACGTTGAGGTTTAGACGAGGCATTTATCAGTGTTGGGCAGTAACGTAACGGACGTTACTCGTTACTGTAACGTAGTTACTTTTTCCAGTAACGTTATAGTAACTTTGTTATTTAATTTTTGTAGTAACGTAAGAGTAACTACGTTAGTTATCTCTGTAAGTGATTTTGTAAAATAACGCGTTACATGTTTATAAATAAAAATTACAATTCAATTGACGACTATCAGAAAAAAATTAAGATATTTTTGACATTTTATTTTATTATTTTCATTTTTACACACTTAAAAATGTTGAAATTAACGTCATTGTAATTAGTTACTTTTGAAATGAAAAAATAATGTAACACTAGTAACGTTACTTAGTTACTTTTGAAAAGTAACTTACCCAACACTGGCATTTATAGATATCAATTTAGACGGTCTAGAATGTGTGACAAATAATTGAAAGTAGATAATACAAATTACTTACAAGAAACGCCGAACCAATAAAATATAGGCAATACATTATGGCTTAATAGTATAAACGGTTATCCGCCGTTGCTTCTGCACGCGCGAATTTACCGCATTTGCACCACAGCCGAGAGCACGAAAAATAAACACTAATCGTATATCGTATCACACGAGCTTCCTATCTATGCGAGGTCTCCGATAGATATTAAATGTTAGTGCACATTTGAACATCTATGTAATGTTAAAGAGACAACAAATAGTTGTGATAATGTTTTTAAAAGTCGCAATGACTTCGCGGCAATGAGTATAATTATGTAATTTGGTATACCTAGTAGTTCCATAAGTCCACTTTTGATTATTTATCACTCAAAGAAATCACATAGACCACATAGTAGACCGCGTAATATATTATATATGTATATATTAGGACTGAATTAGACGTCAATCTTTAAAATATTCAGTCATATTCACTCGTTTTTTTCATAAGTACAGACACATCGTGACAAGTTTAGCTTACCTACAAGTTTACAACCATGTCGTATTCAAAACAGGTAATTAATAAAATTCGTTTTAGTCATACTGAAATGGAATTAGATAGGTACTGCTATATAGGATTATACATACCTATTATAATATACCTGACCATAAATGTTTATAATATTTTTGTAGTTTTTGTGCTGTATAATTAAATAAATTATTAAAAGAAAAATTTTGAACGTACAGATCAGTATGATTTTTTTTTTTTTTTTTGGCTATTTACCAATATTGGGTCTACAATTATATAGTGTAGAGCGTATAGACTGTTTTCATATTTAAAAATAAGCATGGTTTGTAGTCTAGCTGTAGTTATTTAAATTAGATACCTACCTAAGTATAAAAAAATTAATTTGAAAATTTTAAGAGAGATATAAAAATATGTTACGTCAACAATGAATACTAAAATTGGTGGTACAAGTATTAATAATTTTACTAAAAGAATATTTGGAAGTTTATTTTCTAATGGGTTAGATATGAGTTAATAATATGGTCTTAAAGTTAATATTTAATACCAAAATCGTTGTTGAAAATCTTTAAATTATCAGGGCTTGAAAATATTATATTTATAACGTTATAACAGAAAAATTTGATAACGAAAATCAAATAACGTTATATCTAACTTATAACGAAAAACGTGATAAAATGTTATATAATACGTTACAAAACGAAAAAGATGGATAACGTTATAAACGACAACATTATAATGAAATAAATCGATGACGTTTACAAAAGCCTTTGTGTTATTAGACAGGTATAGGGATTTCAAAAAAAAAAAAAAACTCAAAACGTTTCCACGGCTCCCGCGAGGTTTTACTTTTTAAATAGGACAAAACAAATGTTTTTATTTTTTTCCCCGAGATTGCGGTTAATTTTCCAGTTTTTGTGTGTTACCCTAGAAATTTTTTCAATAAAATTTACGCACGAGCCCTGTGTGAGAGATGTCTGTTCATTTTATTCGGTAAAAGTAAAGTAATTATTGCCCACTTATCCTTTAATTCAGGTATCCGTAGCGTGTGTGTATGTCGAAGGTGCGCCGTGAGTATAATATATCTATCTATTCCTATTTTTTTCGTCCGAATGAATCCCCCAGGTAACATATGGTTACAAGGGTTTATTATAATTTATATTTATTTATTTAAATTTATGTATAGGTACCATTTAATTCAATGTGTACCTGTTACCAGCTATCGTTTCTTTTTTACTTTTTTTTTTTCGTTCAGCCAACTACAAGAAAATCACCTTTTAATGTACCAAATAATAAAAAAAAAAATTTCCCCCAAAATACGGATTTTAATTTCCGGCGTTTGTGTGTATAATATTCAATTTTGAATACTAAAATTCCATATGAATAAAAAAAAAAAAAAAATTGTTAATTTAATTAGTACCCGCCTAATGAAAATAATCGTAATCTCAATATTTTTTTTAGTAATGCAGTGCGTGTGTAAATCGTATTCCCGCCGCGTGTACTTGTCTCCTGTTCAATATTGCTAACCCTCTGTGTAAATAATTCACAGTATTGAATATTGAATGTTAATCGAAGTAGAGTAATTTAGGTTTAATTATTAATTATATCATAAACTAAATATGTGCCAGCAGTTTTGGTTAAACATAATAATATACAAATTTTATAGGTTGGTTATTACTATACAAAATATTGAATTTAAACTAATTTTATAATTGAAAAATTATAAATTATGAATTTGGCGACACATTATATTAAGTTAAATTTATTATAGGATTTGCTCAATGGTTAATTAAATAGCTAATGTATTTTAACTGCAGTAAAAAGGTAGCATTGTAATTATAGTTTTTGAATTGGAGACATTAATAAAAATAAATAAATAACCTAATAATTTATAATTTCAACATTTTATTTTTAGGTATGAAAGCTTACATTTTTTAAAGAAACGGTAAAACCATGTAAGACTTTCTAAAAATTAGTTTTGATTAATTGATTTAATATAATTTTATAGGGGTGATGCAATAAATGAATGAACTTTTTTTTAAAATTATATATTATTTTAATAATTATTGAATTGAAAATTTTAATTATAAGAAATAATTTTACTTGGGAAATAATATTGTAATTACATTTTTACGTCAGATTAAAAAAAAAATGTTTTCTTTAAATTAAAAATCAGTTTGCGGCTTTGATGTTGATTTATACTTAGGTTCAACATTTCAAGTACTTATTAGGTTTGATCGATCTTTTAACTACTTACATGATTTGAGTTCAAACCGGTTTATGTCAAGTTGGTTTCTATCTCTTAATTCATAATTTATTTTCTCAAGAAAGAATTAAATAATTAACTGAATATTTTAATGTGCCTGAGTTTAATTAGCCAATTAACTATTTCGACAAATAATTGCGTTTTAGAGAGATGTCTAGATAGATGTACCTACATAGTAAGAAACAATAAATACCGACTGTCTTGCTATATATATTTTGGTACCTACGAGATTTTAATATAAACACGAGCGATTATACTGACGTGGGAGATATGTATGAAATTATAAACGTCATAATTTTTCTACGAACATAGTAATAACAATAATATATAATGGAAATAAATATTGGAGCATGGCATATTTTAAGGAGTAATATTTAGGCATCTTATATGACATGTAATGCTATGTTTATCTGTGAATAATTTTTGACGTGTTAGTGTGTAAATTAACACGAGTGTGCGTCAAGGATTAAGAATAACATATACAGGATGCGAAACGAAGGCATATTATCTAGGTTTTATTGAAGACGAAATATTTTCGATTTCCGATCTGACTACTAGCGCTCTCATGACAAGCTTTTGGTCAGCTATCGAATAAATGAGTGCTAGAAATTAAATGAATCACGGATATGAAAAGGGCTAACTAACTTTTGAATTATTTCTTAATTCCACACCGATAGCCTTTTCCTATAATATAATATCTTTGGCACGAAGTTCTGGAAGACGACGACGAACAACTCGAAACACAGAATTTCGTATTCAGCATTATTGTAAATTTTGTAACTGAATTTTTTTAAATTAATTGTTTACTTTTTAGAGTTCATATACAGAAATATCAGTACATTTTTTGACTGAATTGTATTGGCCTTGCATTTGATAATAATGATTATGGGTTTGTTTTAAATTTAACTTTCTATTTTTATCAATCAACTTTTAATTTTGATCCTCGTTCTTGCTTCTTCTGCAGTAAGTTCTTTCGCACTAGTTGGACACTTTATTTCAACTAATGAATCGTCAACTATAATAGCATCAGGAGACGCTACTAAAAATGGAATTTTAACATCGACTATTAGACCAGTCGATCGTGTATTTTTTTTTTCTTTTACTTGCCATTCGAATTGTTCTTTGGCCGTTACTTCATTAACAATCCCATACATAGTAGCAGCGTTTCCGGTAAATTTCCCAAAAATAATTTCTTTTATGGTATTTAAAGGAGAAGTCATGTACTAAAAAAATTTCTGTCAATATATATAGACGTATAAAATCATACAAACTATTATATTATAATTTACAGATATAGTTATTCTACGAAACTATTGTATCCATATTATGTATATTATATTTTATTACAAATAATTCGAATGTTGGATACTTTTTAACTTCGTACTATTCAATCGAAAATAACAAAAAATTCGTCATGAAAATGTGTTTAACTGTTAAATAAGTGCTTTTTTTTTTTTAAATTATAATCTTGAAACAATGTGTATTGTATTCTCGGTGTCCATAGACCACAGACCATAATATTTTACAAAAAACGGTTCATATTCTTGTTACTTAAATAAAACGCATTAATAATAAATAGCTAGTATATTATACATGCTCAGAGCCGTAGCAAAGGCTTGGCGAAACTGGCCCAGGCTATAAGGGTGCAACAGTAAAGAAGGCACAAAAATCGAAATTCAGTAATATCTGTCCTTAAATTTCAAAGATTTGGGGAGGGCAGGCGAAAATTTGACAGGCAAAATCTTGTAAAAGTAAGTTGATTAATTTATTTTTTATGCTTATTAACTAGATTTTTAAGGGATGGGAGCGCAACTCCAAAAAATTGATGAATTTTTTCCTTATTACCAATTTAGGGGCGGAAGTTGGGTTCTTTGCCAAGGGAGCTATCGAATCTTGCCACGGCTCTGTACATACTTTAACTTGTTATATTATTATAATTACTTTTATACATGCAGTATCATAATGTACATTATGTAGAACTAGTATGTAGATACTTATAGAAATAAAACATTATGAACAATTTTTTTTTTCCATTCATAAATCATAAGCACATTTATACGAATTACTACTTTTTATTATGTGGTCAGTGACATACTCCATAGTTATTCGTAATTATCATTTTAAACACATTTCATAAAATCATAATTATAATTTTTTTGAAATTCTGCATAATATATACGTAATTATTTACTATAAAATTTATATTTTTGTTCTGCCCGAGGTCCAATACCCCTAGACACCACACCATTAATAGTATACATAGTAGGTAATTGTAATAATCGTTGACCATCGATAATTTTCTAACGTTAACCGGCACAATGAGGTGTAAATTATACTTATACAGAGATGTATAGTGGATTGTACGCCGTTTACCCACTTTTTTCCTCAATGCGTATAGCCAAACTTTTTTATTTGATATACGCGTGTTTACGATCGTAGTCTGCGTATACTCACTACCAATTTTTATTTACGGTCTACTGACAAATTCGCAATACCTATACTTAGTTTTATTTATTATTTTTTCTGCATTACCAGATAAGTGATATGCTTATGAAATACATGAATTCATAATTGAGGTAGTTGTAGCAGCTGCAGTATTACGTTCTTTGGTAGACTTATGGTCGGTATTTCATGTATGGCTTAAGCTATAGCTTTATTAAGCTCGAGTGTATTACTTAAGTGTAGCTTAAATTCCTCTGGATATTTCAATATATTTACCCTTAACAAAGCTGCACATAAGTGTTTTCCTCCGTGTTATTTCACGGATGTTCTAAAATAATTGTGTATATCTATGTATTTTTTTTTTATAAATATTAAGGTAATTTTTTTATTTATTATGTTTTTATTATATTATAGGTACCTAGGTACTTCGTTTTGTTTAACATCAAATATTAATTTTTAATTTTAAATACGAATATTTTTATATTAATTATTAAATTCATGACGAATAAGGTAAGTACCTATAATTACTATAAAGTTGATAAATGAAACCGATTAAAAAATGATTTTTTGT
>JAIPRL010004591.1:0-36983 GCA_025469235.1 Pemphigus obesinymphae | reverse complement strand
AAAACGGTTTAAATTTTTTCCGGGTTCCGGGTACGGGTTTAAAAAACGTGTATCACTTTTTCCGGGTTACGGGTTTCGGCTTTAACACGGTTTTAATATTTTGCGGGTTACACGGGTTTTCACCCCGAGTTCAAACCCGTTTTGACTCCCTGGTTAATTCTATGCATATCATTACTCCAGGTATCTGATATTTTGCTCTACACCTGGACACACTTCAGCCTGCAATATAATTTCACTTTCAGATATGTTATTTTCAATATGTGTTTAAATCGCTGTTCTCAAATTCAAAATATTCTACAAACTTATAATATATATATAAAGTTCTATATTTATAAAAAGTTAATATTGAAGTTGGAAAAGTCCGAAATTAAATCTTTTGAAACTAAAAGAAGAAATATATTTAAGAATGAATAGGTGTACACAGAAGTCAAAATTGATTATAATCAAAGAGATGAAAAAGTGGATAGGACATAATATTAAGAAACAGTACATATAAGCAACAACAATAGTAGAAAGAAAAATAGACGACAAGTCCGGAAGGAAGAACCGCGAGGACCCCATTTATAAAGATAGTTATATATAGAAGACATTGGAAAGGAAACTTTAAAGACCTTAAAGTAATAGCTATACTAATAATATGTAATAAGTATAAAGAGAAATGGAGGACGACCACCAGTCAAATTTAATCAATCGAAAGATAAAATAAATGTTTACGTATATATAGCTGGTATATATTACGTATATCTAATCTATGACATTCAACTAAGCGAGGTGTGCTATCAAACCTTATAATGTCCGAATATTCCGAACCATTCAGGCATTTAAATCAATTTTCCGTGGTCAAATTACTATTCTTTCCTTTGCGGTTTATTATCATTTATCAATAACAATTTCATTCGTTTTTAATCAATTTTGGACAGCTTTTTATACCTTGGAGTTTTGGACCACCACTATGAGTCGATCTGTTTACGTGCCACAAGTCACGATTTTCACATACGCGTATCTATACGTTCTGTGTACAATACATTAATAATAAATATAAAAACACATTAACAAATACATAGGTATATAATATATTATTGGTAATTGAAATGTTATCATTATTGTGTTTATATTTAAAACCCTAATCAACATTTAAAGTGATAAGTTTAAATGTAAGAGTTGGAACAATTTTATAACATATTATTATACATCGTGTGACATAACACGTCTGTATGCGTATAGTAAGCACAAGTAGGTACGTATTTACGTTAAGTAGGTATAGTATAAGCATTATAAACCACAATAAAAAAAAAAAAAAAAAAAATATTAAAAAAACTATATTCATTATTCGCTAATTGGTCAATGTACTTTTATAAAGATCTCGTGAATAATATCATTTACCCTATTCAATACTGTATATATATATAAAATATTATATTATTTAAATTTATTTCTCGTACCAACAAAGAAATACGCGGTCAATACGCTTTAACTCGCTTCGAAAGTAACAAGGTCATCATTATAAAAAAAATTAGTATTTTATACATTTAATATACCTAGTTATATTTTATTCGTCGTCCGTGTCTAGGATACTACTGTATTACGGGGACAGTTGGCGATAATTCGATATTTTTAATTTATTTATGATAATATTATGCAAAAATGCAATCGAAATGTGTTTAACGATATAGGTACCTAGCGTCCAATGGTTTTATATGAGTGCCTATAAATTATAATATATCTACGTAAACGTTTTCATCGTTTTTATAAAAAATTGAATCAAATCTAAAATTTGAATCGGTACGAGGTATAACCTAGCAAAATTACCGATAGTGTCAAACTACATTATAATATTCGTAGTGTATCTCGCGGGGTGTACCCTGTTGGTGTATTTACGCCCTATATAGTATACTGGAACTAAAAAATATAGATTATAAAATACCTAAAACAATTTTAGTAAAATGTTTATGATTTAAAGATATAACATTAATGTCCTAATAAACACAAATATTATAACCAAATTTTAGATTCTGAACGGAACAAGCAATAGAGATAGATGGTTTTTTATGATGATGCTTATTATTTTATCTTTTTCTATTAGTATAATTTTTGAACTAGAAGACGTCTAGATGTCTAAATCCGATTTTTTTCGTGTGTATATTCCTGTCATTATGAAGTATTTTGTAGAGATTATTTGTCGTTTTAAAATAGTTATTTCCTTATAATTTTTAAAATAATATGGGTCTACAATCTATAAACATTGAAATTTTTACAGGGCTCAAAATGAACACGTTAAAAACCATTTTAAACGATTTAAACATGTTTTTTTTTTTTCATTATTTTAAACGTTTATACTATGATGTATTTTTTGTTACAACATTTTTTTTAAACAAATGTTTTTAAAGTGATTATACCTATATAATATAATATGTAGATATTTACTATTTATATGATGGTACTTTTTATCATTCATTAATCAATAATCATTATCAAAATAAAGAATATTCAACTTTATTATAGTAAATTTATATAAATTAAAACTTAAAAATCAACCAAGTTAATACTATATACATAACTGCTTTGTTTGTCTGTACCTACTATAAATGTAATATTTCTATCAAAATCTATTGAACTTAATATATTTTTAATTTACCAATAAATATATCTTTAAAAATTACCGTCTATACTAACTGGGTTATTTTTTTATATTGAAGAAAATTGGAAGAATGTATGAATAGAAAATAACAATGTTGGGCAAGTTAATGATTGTTTTAATTAACTCAGTTAATAGAAAAATAGTAAAAGTTTGAAGTTAATAGTTATTTTTTTATTAAAAATTAAGTTAAATTCATTTTTTTTTTTATATGAGTCAATATAACATTTGAAATATATACAGGTATAATTAAGTACTTATCTATTATTTTTATTTATATTTTTTTGGAAATACTGTTTTTTAATTTTAAGCATTTAAATTTTTTTTTAAATATTTAACATAATATTATTGAAAACACTATACAATGTATACAATGTATTTATAGTAATCATTTTTAAAATGAACAACAAATATATTTACAAAAATTCTATAACAAATAAAAATTACTCATTGTAAATTAGTATAGGTACACCTATACTTAAATATTGTTTATTAGCAGGAAATCTAATATATTCCTTAGTTTATATTACGGTGAGATTATAATTATATAATGTACAAATATTTTTGTTTTATTTATATTTTTGGGAAATAAATAATATTCTTATAATATATTAATTATTAGAAACGACAAAAATAACTTTATTTTTATAATTCAACCATTTTTACAATAGTCATATGAAATAAAAATGTATCAATTATTTAAAAATTAACTTAACAAGAGTCAATTGAAAGTAAGTAACTCGTTATTTAAAAGTTAATATATAACCAAAAATAAATTAAGTACACAAAATATCAAATATACAAAGTTAAGTTAAAAGTTAAAATTAACTTAACTTTCAACTTATTAAGTATTAACTCGTTAATGCCCTGCAGCATTGGAAAATAAGGTAGATATGTAATTTTGAAAAAAAAAAAATTATTCTCGTTTACTTTTTCATTCTCATTAAGTTTATTAATTCATTTATTCTCATTTTCATTTATTGGAAAATGATAAAAAAATTTCCAAGTGATTTTATAAACATTTTTCTAAGTTAAAAATAAATAAATATGTTTAGCTAAAAATGTTTACAAATTAAAAATTAAAATTCAATATTCTGAAAAAGTAATATTTACCAAAATATGGACGGTTTGACTGCCCCCCTCTTCTCAAAAAAAAAAAACAAAAATGAGAAAAACGTTATAATTTATTATTTAAAATTTATAAAATTACAATAAGTATTGTTGTAAATCGTAAATAGGGCCAAAGAGAAAGGGGGTTTAGGGGGTCATGAAGACCCCTCTCTTAGAAGATAAGTTGGCAAAAACCGAAAGGTAAACCACTATGATAATCAGTGTACAAAATTTCGGTAATTATGATAATCATGATAATCATTGATATTCACTGATAATCATTGATATTCACTGATAATCTCTGATAATCACTGATAATCTTCCTTATACTATATAAATAATTCCTTTAAGTATCATAGATTGTTGTTCTCTTTCTCTACTTATTAAACATATATACACAATAGGTGTAAATATATCTTCTTCTTCTCCTTCGCCTTCTCTCCCAATTATTTGGGGTCGGCCAATAGGTGTAAATATATGTGTTAAATATAATATATACCTACCTATTAATTGATTAGGTCATCCTTTTATTTTAGGAACATTTTTTAAATGTAATCAAAATACATAGGTATTTATGTTCTAGAATTTTAGAAATTTTGAAGTTTCAATAAATTGTATTTAAAAACACTTTACTTTCTTCAAAGATATTCGAATACAAATACTAGAAACTGCAATTTTTTAACATTAAAATAACTATATTGTAGATATTATAATAATATAAAAAAATAAAAAGTATTTGCTCGAATATTTAAAATATAGTTAAAAACAATTTTTTTAAACTATTTAGAATAAATTTGATTAAAAATACTTGCAATTTTAGTATAATATTTGAAAAGTTACCTAAAAATACGGCAATTGACAATTATGTACCTATAATATTATTAATTATTATGCATTTTTCATAATTTAACGTAATTTAACTATAGTTGATAATCATAATAATCTCACGATAATCACTGATAATCTTTGGTAATCTAGAAAATTTTATTAATCAGTAATCTGGTGTACAAAATTTATATAGTAGTTTACCCCTCGTTTAATATTTTGGTTATTAAAATTTAGTACATATACCTAGATAAGAAAAAGTATATAAAAATATTTGGAAATGTACAAACACCAAACTTACACCGCATCTATCAAAAAAGGTATTACACTATTACTCGATTTATGATCCGACCAGCCGTTAAGAAGGTAAAGATCAAACTCTAAATTTATTGATTTGGTACACCTAAAAAATCACTTAGTCGAAGAGAATTAAACATTTTACTTGTGCTTTTAAATTGTTTTTAAAAATATATTTAGGTAACACAGAAAATTATAACTTAATTGTTATATTGTCTGGATTATGATTTAATTTTAATTTTTGGAAAAATATGCAAAGATAAAACCTAGTATTGGTATAATAATAAAGAGTAACATTATCTAGCGCTCTATGGGCTATTATTATAATTAAAAATTTAAACACGTTTTATGAGTTGCTAAAAAAAATAAACTTTTGATTTTTTTGTAAATAAATTTAACTCTTAAAATAATTTAACTATTGAAAAAAGGCAATGCAGGGCACTAGATAATATTATCTATAATTTCTTTTTTGTTTTGTATTTCTAAGATGTTTGTTATCTAGTTATTGAAAATAAGAAATGCTAACTTGAATTTTTCATCGAAAATTGTTTGCGCCGACATCCTCTTAATGATAACATAAGTATTAAATAATATTTAAAATACCTAGATATATCAAGATAAACCAAAATATAAATGAATAATAATTATAAATCTTGATTACCCTTGGGATAATATTAACATTCGGATTATGCTCGTATTTTGTTTCAGTACCTACTTTGTAATTATTAATAGACTAACGTGTAAATAAATAATGTATATAGCTAGGGTGTTGCTTAGTAATTTAATTGAGGTCGATTTATTTTTAATTTTGCATTGTCTTACCCTCTAACTTCATGTTATTCAATTAATAAACAATGGATGCAAAGTTTCAAGTAATTCATTTCATATTTCGCTGGCTAAAAGAGTTCTAAATACTTTTTTTTAAATCTACTTTTTATATAATTTGCAGATAATAATTTAAAAAAAGTAAATCATACATTCTAAGCTAAAAACAATATTCGCACGTCCATTAATATAGAAAATAAAGAAGATGGAAAGGTCTTAAATTTTATAAAAAATATATTATTAGTACATAGGTACATTGAATTGAAAAAACGCTCTGCTGATCGCATTCAAAATATCACAATAGAACCCCTTCGAAATAAAATAATAACACATCAAATTTGAAAATCTATTCATATTAAAACTTTATGATCTGTAGTATTTTCACATGAAAAAAATCATGAGTAAAGAATTTGTTATTTGATGAA
Organism: Pemphigus obesinymphae; assembly: GCA_025469235.1. NCBI lineage: Eukaryota > Metazoa > Arthropoda > Insecta > Hemiptera > Aphididae > Pemphigus > Pemphigus obesinymphae. The sequence goes on along the minus strand of JAIPRL010004591.1, from coordinate 30,866 downwards.
ATTAGTAAGGAATAAGGTACCTACCTAAAGAATATTATAATAAGTATATTATCATAATTTGTATTAAACAAGATATTTATTGTTATTTTTATTTAACTTTGAAATTTTGAAACTTACCCCTACAAATTATATTGTATATACTTATATATAAAAAAACTAAGCACTAATGACCCTAAAAAATGTGGTCGTCTTTCAAAGAAGGTATTTTATAAAGTAAAATTCCCCTAAAATGATTATAGCTTAAATATTACTTATGAACCATAAAATAAAAACATTTCCATCATTGACCGTATTTCAGCAGCTCGTATATTTAATAGACACTTCATATTAAGGGACCTGTCATGATTTTAATAATGTTCATGAACCAAATACTATTTCGAAAATGTCACAATCTGCGTCATAGCAATCGTTTTATACTCGTATTTGAGAATAATTACTGAAAGGTTAATAACATTACGAGTATATCCATTTCAAGAGGGTATTATACTTCGGAAAAGGATGGGCTTTATTGACAAAACATCATTAAATTGATTGGAAACATATTTAAAGTATAATTAGCATATATTTGCAATTTTATCGAAACGGTATTATAATTATTATCTAGAAAATACTGTAGTCTTGTCAAAAACAATTGGATTTCAGTAAAGGAATATGTATTTAAGTGTATATAGAGGTAATATTTCCCTTAACATATTGCAGCTAAATATATTAAAATCGATATAGACATAACTCATAAACAGGGTTCAGAACTTCTTGTATTTGCATATTTGTTATGAAACTAAATGAAAACGGGAATATTATAATAGCTGTGTACCTACTATGTAATACAAAATGTTATTCGATACAAATACGTTTCATATTATACATAATAATATCTCAAATCCGAGTAAGTATATTTTTGTGTATTATGGCAATGCGTACATTTTCAAGGTTATACGCATATTATTATATATTTTATTTAGAAATCGATAAAAACAAATATGTTCAACGTTAAAAAAAAATGTTTTATTTTTTTAAATTATAAATTGTAAATGATAATTGTATTTTCAATCAGCTCTATACTGCATGCGTTTTACATTACATTGATTGTGAGAAATAACTATAGAATTATATAAGCTATATATAATATTTAACCTTAAAAAAAAACACAATAATATCGGTCGTTCATACCTAATACTAAGTGTCCACTTGAGATAAAATCTCGAGATTTATCTGAAGGTATTGTCCATTTAAGATCACTTGCGGTCTCGAGATAGGTATAAGAGACTCGACAGTGACTTTAGTCTCGAGAACAAAGACAATTCCGTGTCGACTAGAGAGTCAACACCCATTTTGCTGTGTGACTTGATCGCACGTACACGTGTTTCTAATATAGGTTTTAAGGGCAAGTTTTAATTTAAATTAAATTTTTCAAAATGGATTCGCGTCAGGCTCTAGCTTTTTTAATTGCATATAAGATTGTGCAAAAACGGAAAATAAAAAAAAAGAAGTGTTGGATCGAATTCTGTCACAAATTATCCATACGCACTCATTTTCTTGTCACGATTCCTGTTTAACTCTTGGTTAACATTCCATAAAAATTCCTTTTCTTCATAAAGGTTTATTAATTGAAGAATTTCCTTATCTGTCCGTTGTCGTACACTCATTTTATCAAATTAATTAAATTAATTTAAACACAAAAAATGTAAATAATTATTTTGAAAAAAATCAACACGGTATTGAATTATTATATATTTAATATGACTACACGCTGTTTGAAAGTGCTCTCAGTTCTTCTGACATTGACTGAAGAAGACTGGAGACTAGATCTCTAGGGCAGGAATGAATATATCTATTTGCGACACGTATAGTCTCGGCGACCAGTAACGAATTGTCTCCGAGAGTGCTCTCAGGCCCATATACATTTGTGAGTCTAGTCTCGAGACTATTTTGTCTCCAGTGGACACTAACCTGACTGCGCAACTACCGACGTTAAGTCGTAAATTAAGATATCAAAAGAGTAAACCCATCCAAGTTTTTAAATAAATAAATTTTAACTTTATTATACGAGGGGTGATTATTGATAATACAATTTCCATCTTACTTCGTGTATATACCAAGTACCAATTATTGATTGTTCAATCAAAGTTTCAAAAAACAGTTCACGTGCTGAAAATTAAAAAAGCAAGAATGATTATAATGTTAAGTTTAAACTATGTATTAAATTAATAATTGCAATTGTTCAAAATTAAATTATTTCTGAGTGTGATATTTGTTATTGTTTTCCAGTGAATAATGTTTTTATATCAGGTCTACCTATTATTCTATTTTTATGTACACTATGGTTCATGTTCAAGTCACAATATTGTGCACTACGGGTTTGAAAAATGTTCATCGATATAATAGTATATAATAGAGATTTTGAATAAATATAATTAGGGTACGCATATTAATGGCCTAAATGAGCTAGAAAATACACTTAAAAATGCTGCATTAATCATCTGAAGACACAAAAAATCTGTTCATTTTTGTTATTTAATGTAGTGATTTATATTTTAATTCAGTTAAAGTGTATAAAATATTACTTTAACTTACGAAAAATAATCTAAAAAGGTCAACAAATCTTTAAATAATAATAATTTGTATATTTTTTAGACGATATAAACATATATATTTTTAGTCAGATATTAATTTTTTATTTAATATAAATTTGTAATATATTTTATTTATTCACATGCTACTGAAATGTCACCAACTACGTATCATAGGTACATAGGTACATGGCCCCTACCATATAATATATGTTATAAATTATAGGTAATCAAAGAATTTGTAAAAAATTTTAAATGATCTTTGCATATTAAAATATATAGATATATATTATTTGGTATATACATATATATTTTAGATTTTGAGCGGATCGAATAATTATTAATTTCACAATGTGTTTTTAATTTTAATTTTTTTTTGTATACAATTTTTCAGGGGAATCAAATAAGAGTTTTGGAGTAGTGTTTTTTTGACACCTAGTAAATTGGTTCTAGTTGGTATGTTGAAGAGGTCATTTTTTGATTTTCTCTGTAGTTTCCTTGCGCAAATATAAAATACCTTTTATAACGGAAATGGGAAAATAACATATAAAAAGTTGCGATAGCTATCTGTTTTTAAAAACAAATAATATATCAAACTTGGCTCAGAATTGTTTTTAGAATGCAACGATATTGTATATTCATTATACACCGGGACGGATCTGAAGCTCGTTTTAGGGGGGAAATAGGGATATTTATAGAATAAAGGGCTAATCCCCTCCTTCAAAATCAATCTTATAGTACTCAATTTATAATAAAAAAGACTCCAAGGGAGCGATTGCCACGTCGCTTCCCCCTCTCAAAGCCTTCCACGATTGTGCATATTTTACTATTTCTAAATACATAAAGTTCCGAGCTCTACTCATAAACCATTGAATATTTAAATCGTATTGCCATAATATGTAAAAACCCGAAAACAATAGGTTAGAATATCTAATACACATTGAATGAATAGATAATTGTCACAAATTATGTCCTTCAGATTATTATAATAAATGTATTATCTTCTATTTTGCATATTATATTTATTATAATATAAAACTGCATGTGATGCATACCTAAATACGCATGGGAACATTTTCTCATACTCGTATTGTACTGATGATACAGCACTAAGTACTTATCGTTTCGATAATAATGTTATTGGAAACAGCTATATGGAGTAGTAAACTGTAAATGGGATATTCGTGTTAACAACCTAAATTTATAATCATGTTACGTAAACACTTTTATTTATTTGTAAGGACACTAAATAAATAATTCGTAAGATATATCTTGTGAAAATATAAAATCGTATCACGGTTTGCCCGGCTTGGCGAGGAACAATAGTTAATCAATAAATAAATTATATTTGTACTACTCAAGAAAAAGAACACTATAATACCTATATACAAAAACATATATTAAAAAAAGACGAAATTTAAAGTTTATCCTTGGGGGGATCAGAAAGGTTATTGGAGGAATTCAATGTTCTCAAGATGAAATGTGATTTATCTTTTTTATTTATAAGTAATATATATATATATATATATATATTATGTATATATGTATAAGAATATTATTATTTAAAATAAATAACTCTATGGTTGTCAGATTGTATAATATTGATCGTATAATACGATATTAGAAAACAATTTAACTGTACATAATACTGCACATTCAAAAATGTAGTCGATGTTTTTAAATATACTTTTAATAAGATTAAAATATATATATAGGTATATTTGATTAAATTTGCTTGATCAATATGCTGTAGATTATAGATACTATAGATACAATTATTCTAAAATATGTCTCCCGTACTATACTACGTAGATTTATATACAGCTAGAAAAAAAAAATTTACTACGCCGTATTATATAAACATAAAACACCAGTGTTACGTTAATTTAAATAAATAATAGTGCACACTCCCATATGGAATAGTTCACACGCCACAAATATGTTTGTGTTGCGATTAATAATTATCGGTTATGTTGTTTAAGCTTAAATTAGTCAAGAATATAACACGTGATGATTGATGTATATTATATCACATAGTATTATTATGTTAAATAATCCTTTTCACACTTTTAAAGGTTCATGAACTGATAACAGTTTCTATATACCTTAAGTAGGTATATAGTGATAATAATGGCCGAAATAATTATGCAAACACAATCGGATGTACCTATAAAACTCGGGACCAAATATTATTGATTTTTTATACTATACACACACATAATATGGGCCCATTTTTCTCCAAATATTTTTTTCGTCAATATATTTTATATAAGTAGGTGCCTACACTTAAAACTGTTTAATTTGCGATAATATTATTTATTCGGGGTGGTGATTCACGGCAAATAGGGGAAATATATTTAATTTAAACCGAGATTTAAATTGTCTCAAGGGATTGAAGCGGTGAAGTGACTTAACTTATAGGTGCAATCGAAAGAAGTATACCTAAACGTATATTTTATTTTTACCTTTTTATGATCGTTAGAGGAAAACGAAAAGATTTTTTTTTTTGAGGACAATGGTTATGGGCCATACACTCACATGATAAGGTTTTTTTTTTAATATATATTTCATTATTTTTTTATTATTGGTTAATTTATTAACATTATAAAAATGTAAAATTTTGAAAAAATCTCCAATGAATTGAAATAAATAAAATATTGCATGAGGCATGAATCACCGAGGTACACTCTTTTCAAGAATCGTGATTTTCCTGATTGTAATAAATTATATTACCTAGATACCTATTATTATTATCTACCAATCTTTTTTTAATATCGTCACGAAGTTAAAAAAAATCTCTGTTATTAAAAGTATAAAATATGTTTATGAGAAAAAAAATGTCCTTCGTTCATATGCCGTGTACCACCTTTTCCTAAAAGAATAGATATTCTTGTTCGACAGTACCAGATTTCTTGGACGTAAAAACATTATTTTCGTTCTTGTTTGTTTTTTATTTCCACGTTAGTGTCTTCGTTGTTAACATTATATGGCCATGTTTTTGATCATGATTATTCTTCAAGATTATGACCTAATTTGAATTTTTATATCATCCGTCTTGGCCATCCTTAACTAATTTTATTCAATACCTAGTAACATTAAGTGGATTTCAGATTTTTCATTAATAATATATTAATATACTTATATTGCCTACACAGAAAATGTTTTCGTGATGTTTTGTAAGTATAGTTAGAATATGATTTACTTTGTTATTATTTTAATAATTTACTTAGTTAGTTTTTTTGGAAAGTTTTTATTTCACAATTTTCTAAAAAAAATTCTTGACAATTCCTAATCTACATTGATATTTCATAGGACTGTGTGGAAATTTTGGAACACTCATAACTAAAATAAAAATAATGATTAAAAATAATTGCAATTTTAAAATCAATAATATAAATAATTTGCATATAGTTCAGAATTTAAAAATAACAACATTTTATTATATTATATTATAACATACCTCCTTCATGGCCACGAGATAAGATTAAAATTATTAAATTTAAATAATGATTAATAAAAAATAGTTTCATTTATCACAAATTGTTTGTGATGTTTTTTAATCATTTAAATATTAATGGGTATTTATAATTGATATTTCATATAATTTGTAAATTTAAACATGAGATTAGGAAATACAATTTTATTATTTAATAGAGACTATAGGTACTTAGAGACAGTAACTAAAACAAAATTATAATATTTTAAAAATGTACATAAAAAAACATAATCTATTTAAAAGAGAATAATAAATGAAAATTAAGTAACTTATTTAGTTTAATTACTAATTATACATATAAGTTATGATAATGTCGAGTATACTATCAGTATGAGTAAAATGTAGTCACATATAATATAAAACCATATATTTTCTAAAGGGGAGATATAATGGAGGAGGTATTATGGTTTAATATAATTAGCAAACTTTACTTTATTATTCGGCAACGTCCATTATTCTTACCAGGGCTTGCGATAATATTCAGTTCTACACAAAACCTGCAGTTCTGAAAAATATTAGGAATTATTTTCATTTGCTGTCCACGGTAAAAACGAAAATCCACACAGAATCTTTAAGGTAGACTAACCTTAAACAGTTTTTTTATAACCTAATAAATAACTCTTAATTCAAGTTATAAATAGAAAAATAGTTGATACCCAGATAGATAATATAATTTTAAAATACTAACTTCACTGATATTTTATTATTCCGACCATATTATATTATATAGTACCTTTTCAAATCCTTATATCTATATTAAACCCAGTTTACACGGTCAAACTATTTATTAAATATTTGGTGATTGTTAAATTTCATTAAAGATTCATCAAATATTTACCAATAACTTTGATAAGGACTGTTAAGAATTTAATTATTTATAATGTATGAAAATTGTTTTCACTAGGGTATAATAAACAAGATGTGTGCAGTTCTAAAATGTTCTTAGCGCAAGCTCTGAATCCTACCTCATCGGGGCGTCATCGTAATAATAATTATATATATATATAAAATAATATAAAATCCAAATGTACCGTATTTTGAAACTTTCGCAGTCCATTAGAGTTTAAGTAGGTGTAATAAAAATATAATTTTTACATTATCAATAGCCAATATGATATACATACTTGTATATTATAATAGTATATATTTACAAATAAATCACATATATTTTATTTATCAACGAATAATTTCTAATTTTGTTAAAAACTGTTATTGTTATTTTATTAAAATTAAAGTACCCATTTGGTACTATAAATTTAAATTTAAATTTATTTTGTTAAGTGCGCACATTGTTATATTAATTTAAAATTTAAATACAATAATAATGTAGGTATACAGAATAGGAAAAAGGAAGTTCTTAATAGGTATGTTTTACCAAATAAATATAAAATGTAGGTTTTTATACATATACTATTATTAAAATCTGATATCCCCGGTTAAGGAATATATAAATTGAACATAATGTATTTTAGAGCAAAATGCTTTTAAATGTTATTCAAGCATAGCCGAATTCAAATACCTTGAATTTTAATATTTTCATTTTGTAAAATTATTTTTTTCTTATTATTTATTTTTTCAATATCATACAGATATATGTGTAGATATTATGATAGGTATTTATTTGTAATAAAATTAGATTTAAAATAATGTTTTTTTTATTTATGGTCGTCGTCGCACGTCTTTTCTAAGGAGTTTTAAATATTTGGCAATTTTTAAATATGTACTGCTTTTTATTATTGTTGGGTATGTAATAAAAACCGTCGTTAGTGTGAGTGTTGCCCGCAAATCATCAAAATTACATGAATAATATTATTATATTTTGTAATAAATACGCTCTTAAATTTCTCTAATTGTTATTTTTTGAATAAAATTAGACAAGTAACACGTCTGAGCAAAATTGAAGATAAGAAGATTGTAAACTGCAAGGTTTTTACCAGATCAATTTAATATTAAACTAATATATAGAATTTTATGGAGAAATTAATAAAAAAATAATTATTAGATATAATCATCTATCTTTTGTTAAAAAAAAAAAAAAAATCATCTGATAAAATCGCAAACTATAATAACGAATTAAGAAGTATTTAAAAAATTTAAATTGAATTAGTTTAACGCCGTTAATTTATGGAAAATTGGCAAAACCATTTTAACGCTTGAAAAATATACTTAAATGAAATATACTCGTAATTATCTCAACAATTACAATTTGCAATATAACAATAACATAAATTATAAATAATGAAATCTGGATTATATAAGTGATAACTATATAAAACAACAGGAGAGGTCAGAACTCACGAGGACTGAATGATATTGGGAAGAGAATATAAGGAATACCACGAGAATTGAGAATGATTGAAAGATATAAAGGATGAATGTAATGGGAAAAAAAATGTTTCCAAGTACGTATTATATTATCAGTGACCTAAAAAAATAGTAGGTACTTAGTTTATTTGTAATATGAGATTGATTATTTGGTATTATTGGTATTATTTTAAAAGCTAATTGAAATAAAAAGAAAAAAAAAAATGAAATTTTGGATTTTTTTTTTCAACACAAATCTTAATCTAAAACGTTGTATATTGTTTTCATAGAATCGACATTGCCGTTTTTTAATAATATCGTTGATATTGAAATAAAATAGGTGATTTAAAACCAATCTGGAAAATATGAAAAATTGGTAGATATAATAATAGATATACATTTACCTATCTATATATAGTAAGTAAATACAGATATTATTACTATTTACTATTCGTAATTAATTACTCTTATAACGGTTGTGATTTCAGATATTTATTGGAATGTTTGAGATTAAATGTTTTGTCGATTATCGTACGGCCAATTTGATAGTTTATTATTTAAAACACGTATACGATTTCAATGAATTCGTTTATCGCAATAATTGCAGGCACGAAGAGAATTTGCCCGTCATTGTGAATATAGCAATAATTTTCTTCGTTATTTTTACGATAACCTTTTTGTATCAGCGGCTTTTTTAAATTTCGTCCATATATAGTGAAATTCTCTATACGCATATTGTGTACACGGCGTAAAGCGTAAAGTATAGAATCGATTTCAGCTGTATCGGATTGTTTTGTTTATCGAATTCGGAAATGTTCCCCCGACTGCCGGGGGTGCGTTTATAATAATAGGTATCTATAAATTATTTTATTGTACCTTTACCAAAAAAGTGTAGATATAGCCTATATACTTACAGGGCTACACCCGTGATATCGTGTGTAATATAATATTGATACGAGTACCACCTATACCAATAGATAAAAATTAAAAATATATTATATCTTGCGCGGTCTCGTCGTTAACGGATAATACGAGTAATAATCAATTATTTATTTATAACGAACAACGGGCAACGTACCGTAAAATATATATTATGCATTTGCTATAAACGTACATTAATTATTATTATTATTATTATTTACATTATCGTTTACTGTACATAGTCGATATACGATCGACCGACAATATTTGTACGGTTATTTATAGGTACGTTAAAAAAATGAAAACCGCCCACACTTTTGCACTGTGGTAGATATAGTAACAAAATTTTTACGGTGGAAAATTTTTGCAATAAAAAATTTTAATTCATATAACAACCATAAGTCATACGCCTTACATATAAATACAAATACATGTTATACATACGTATAAATCGGTCGTATCATATTTTATACAATATATACATACATAATAAATTAGTCAATATGTAAAGTAGTGAAAAAGGGGGTTAAGTCAACATTTTGTGCAAAATGAGTTATTTACACCAAAAACATTGACTTAACGCCCTTTTCACGCTCACCCACGACATATAATAACGTAGGCATGTTACGTTTCATAATATTATTTTCCGATATATAACAATTTTTCATTATTTTCGGTAGTTTTTCCAACTGAGAAAATCGAAAATTCACGTTTTTAAAATACCAACTACATTGAATTTTGTATCGACACAGAGATACTATAATCGAAAAATTCTACTCGACTCGTTCTATACAAAAAAGTTTTTGAGTACCTGGTACACTTATAAAAAAACAATCGAAAAGTACACAACAAGTTTTAAAATTCATTACCACATATATTTATATATAAAATAAATATTTGATATACATTTTAAGTTTCTGACATTATAATTTTCTAATTCAGCTATAACAAGTTTTGGGACATTATTGATTACGCTAAATAAATTACTGATCAAATCTAAAAGTTACCTTTTTAAAATACCAACTGCTGTATCTTTTATTTGGCTCCAGGGTAAAAGTAAAAATGAAAAAGGGCGAAATAACGACACTCGGGGGAATATTTGGGAAAATTTTACGTAGGTATGAAAAAATCTGAATATTGAATTGCAGCGTTGCGTATCGCTACGAAATTGAAAAATATAAAAACACATCTGTTTTTCACCATCATGTTCCCGTATAATTGAATATTATATAGCATCTACCCAAATCGATATTTGGGACACATCTCGCGCTCATAAAATCAAACCAATTACTGTATCGGTTTTATATATAAGACGAGTGGTGATTCGAAAATGGTTTCCCGACGGACGTGTGCAGAATATTTTAAATATTTTAAATATTTTTAATATTTTAATTATTTTATACCAAAAATTTAGTTAGGTATACACGGGCTAAATACCATAACATTATAAACAGTAATTTACTGTAGATGTCGTTGTGCGATAACAATTGTAGTAATTTGACCCACGATCGTACTGTTTGACCAGTATATTGTTCAATTTAGATTTAGATACAAATATAATTATATTATAATATTGTATAAATCATTTTTATTATACTCAGCAGTCAGCATATTATAAAGTAGGTATCATGTTTTTCACTAATTTTATTATCTTACTTGGTTATTAGCAACCAGCCGGTGTCTAATAACAATAATAATAATAATAATAATATTACAATCAGAATGGCCTGCAGTAGTAGACTCTCCTGATTTTATAGTAAACTTCTAACGGTGGTCCACTGTTTTTTAACTTTGAGCTTCAGAAAAAAATTAAAACAGAAGAAATTTTTTTTTATATATACTTATGTATTAGTGTTCTGAATAAAGTGCTAAAAGTTCCCATTCATATCATGTACGCTTAATAAATTATTCGAGTTCAAAGTCATAAAATCAGTTTATTCACTTTTTTGCTAATATTTAATTTTATATTTGTCATATCATAAAATTGGGTAAAAAATTAATTATAAAATTTAGATTTGTGGATTATCTATAAAAAATATTCTGTACATTTTTCTCGTGTGAGTAATCATTTTCTCGTTATATGGTTCATGGTCAACTATATAAAATAATGTATACGTAATCTGATTGTTTATAAAGTTACAACTTATATAATATATGTTAAAACTTTTACATATATTTAAATATAATAATACTATAATTATAATATATTATGTGAATAAATACAACATTTTAACCGATTATCAGAAGTCAGATTCAGTAAAGTGGAAAAATAATGATAGAGCCAAATAATATAGGTACTTAATTGATTAAGGATTACAAAAACCTGCTTATAAATAATGAATTACCAAAACAACATTTACATTTTACTAGTTATCTCGGACTATAAGAGTAAATTTGTTGATTGTAAAAATTAACATTATCAGAACAATTTTTATGGCTTTATATCAAGTATTTTAACTGATTTTTTTTCTAGAAAAATAAATTTGAGTAAGTATATCAAATTATATAGGTTAAAATTGTTAATTTATTTAACATTTTTAGAAATTTAATGAAAATACTAAAACAATAATAAGTATAAGTTATATATACATTATTTCATAAACTAATGTTTGTGGAAGGCAAATATCAAATTGTATATAAAAAATAACAATAGTATTATATAACGTATGTTAAAAAAATCTTATTATTTACAAATTTTTCTAATACGTGATTACCGGTCGACGTATACGTTTGTCATAATTTATGATTTGTATTATATAATATTGACAAATGACAACGATAAACATATTTAAATTTTAGATTCTAAGCATAGAAAGGAACGTATTGGTTTAACAGTGATGTGTTTTTTTAATTTTAAAATTTTCATGTATATATAATATACTATAAACACTTTATCGGTTACAAAAATAAAGCAAAGCTTGGGCTAAAAATATTTTAGTACCTACTTACGTCTTGTTTGTTTTACCTTAGTGAATAAAGTTTTTATATACATTTCAAATAATTAAATTCTTAGTATTTTATTAGTCCTTATCAAAGCGATTGGTAAATATTTTATGGACCTTTCAAATATTTTTAAAATAGCTGTAAAATATTTGAAATTTGACAAATGACCAAATATTTCATAAATGAACACATAAATATTTGGTAAGCTAATTTAGCACAAAATCCGACCAAAATTTTTCTAACTTTATAAATATTGGTTCAAATTGTAAATAGGACTATACTATAGAATATAGATGAATAAAAATTAATTGAAAATAAGAATTTCATAGATTACTACCATTAGGCTATTATCACAGACAAAAATATGTAAATTCTTAACAATTATTTTACTAGTTTATCCCTAACACAACGACACTGATTCGTATGAGATTAAAACTGGGCTACCATACTATAGGTTATAACAGTACCTCCTTAAAGTGTACAGCGTAAAGACAAAAGTAAAAATGATATAGAATAGTATTGTTATACTATTAACTATGTATAGAATAATCGATGACTGGATAATTGTTTGAAAATCTTTAAAAGGTCTCCATTGAGGCAAGGAATTGACTATTGAGCCGGGTATAAGATGATGTTTTGCTGTGACATTGACATATTATGATAATATATTTGAAATGGAATGTTTACACCATATTAAGACTGTTGATTACAAGTTTCACTGGAGCGTATGGATGTGTGAATCTAATGCGAATAATTAAATTCCATAATAATATTATATGTGTAATTTGTATTATTATACACTACACTGAGCTGTAGTGCTGTACCTACACTATTATAATGTATGTTATTATACAATTTGTAATTATTGTAATATGTATCATTTAAACACAATTGTTTTTCCTAAACACATGCATTTCTCGCTGTGTATATATTTAGGTAAACAGGACGTGGCGTTTTAAACTACTCAAGTGGTCTCCTCGCTTACGAAAATTCCGTTGGCTTGTTAAAAATACGAGATGTTAAAAGTTAAAACTAAGAATTCTATAATATGTTATATTATATGAATTCGTGTGTGAAGTGAACGCCGTTGACGATAATATCAACAATTTATAATTAATTAATATATTATATAGTTACATAATATATGGACAGTGACGTAGCATGCATATATGCATTGTAAGCGTTACATACACTTATAGTTGTTAAACAATATAGATATTTTTTAAATGAACATTAAAATTAAATTTTACCCGTCCAGTCATCTGCGTTTTTGGCGACCGTTATATTTTTAAATTTATAGGGGTTATTAAATTTGCGGAAGCATAGGTGTGTTACTTACATACTTTTTTTGAGGTTATCTCTATGGAATACTCCAGGAAAAATACTGATTACGCAATAAAATGGTTGCACATATTGTAGGTATACCACTGCACATTGTTAAATTAATATTTTTGAACTCCCGGTCTAATCAGACGTGTGATGGCAACCGAGGGCGTAGATGAACTGGACTGGTTATATAATGGTCTTATAATGTGCAATAATTCATTAATAAAATTATTTATTTAAATCAGGTAGTCAAATCGGGATAACATTTTTCGGGTTTTGGTTACGGGCTTAAACCTGTTTTCATTTTTCCGGGTAAGTGGTTAAAAAATGGTTTTAATTGGGATTCCAATAAACATTGTTCATCAAAAATTAATATCAAAATATACGTTAAAACTCGTTTTAATTCCGTGATTCAAATTATTGGTTTCGACGGTGACGATCAGTAAATTCAAAGTCTAAATGACTAAATGGAACACAATCATAATAATATACAGACCATGATTATATATTATAATAATATAGATATTATCTACCAGCTAACTAGGATACGTTCCGCAGACTGCTTCTCCTACAATTAATAATATACGGTGCACATTGAACGAATAATATAAACCGTAGAAATCAAGTCTTCGTCACAAGTATACTTACAATAAATTTATAACATACAATTTAAAATATATTTTCCAAGAAGTTTTGGATAGGCAATTTTTTAACGAGTACGGGCTTATACTTTATATATTGTTGTAGTGTGAAATATAAACCGTTATTAGTATGAGTGTACACCGGCCCCATAAATCAAATCTTAACCCTCCGTTAGTCGCCTAAGGTACATACCTATGTACCCCAGTGTTTTATAAACTAAATTTTATTATACAAATATTTACTAATTGTAGTACAACTTCCGCATACCTCTCGTATATAGATATGCATAATGTTATTTATTTTCATTTTATGATTAGCTTTTTTTTTTATATTATAGACTATAGTACACCCGTGTTGTACATGTGTACCCCGCGCGACTATTTTACATTTTAATATAGGCGATTTATGTGTTTATACAAGAAAAACGCAACAATTACACTTTTTTTTTTTTTTTTTGTTATATTTTTTTATGCTATATTCATGCTTTAATACTTATCTATAATTTTATATTTATATAATTTTTTTTTAATTTGAATATTTCAAAAAATAGAATTCAAAATAAAAATTGATTCTAAATTTATTTTTAATAACATTTTTATATAAGATTTGTTTAAAAAAGCATCAACAAGTTTTTTTTTCTGAAAACATTAAAAAATATCTTATTCTAGAAGAGTGTTGTAATATAATGGTCAAAAATAAAAATTGATAGGCTATTGAGTAAAATTTGTAGTGGGGTATAATATTGTACCCCACACGACTACTGACGTTACAAAATAATCGCTCGACTAAAGGTGGATTTAGACGGGCAGAGTTTCTCGTACCAAGCATTCGAGAAACTTGCATGCGATTGTCGAATACGAGATTTTCTGTTCGAGAATCGTATCACACTATGATAAAAACTCGCACGTTGTTTTCGAGAATGCAAAGCGATTTTCGAGAGCGATAAACTCGGTCTTTTTTTTTTGTACCCACTTGTCAAAATTATTCTGTACGATAATTTATTCTAAAAATATCGAGTAGTGTAAACGATTTTATATATCTCTCGGTCTTTTTTTTTTATCAAAAAGCCTCTACTATAAAAGACGAAATGGATAAGTTTAAAAGTTATGTAGCTGTAAGTTTGCCCAAACTTAAAACTATAAGCAGCATACAAGCCCAAGGGGAGATACAGAATATTCTGTCGAAGTACAGATTACAAGACATAACTGCAGGAACAACACTATCATCATCATTTACACCAATGCAAAGTGACGATGATGCATGGGATGATGTGTCAAGTATTTCAGATTATCTAAAGTTTATGTAAAACGTATATACTACTATCTTATATACACAATTTGAAATAATTAAATGTTATAAAACTAATAATATAAAAATCTAAAATAATTTTTATATATTTAATTTATTCTTACCTTAATATATTCTTCTAAAACTAAAGCGACGTATATAGCTTGAAGAATATCAACTAAAAAGGTATTTATAGTGCTGGTTGATAATTTGAGAAAAATTGAGACAATGTTTGAAAACTGTCTTTTCTGTAGCCAAATATTTTAGTGTTATTTCTAATTTCGTGTGAGATGAAATTGGCTGACGCATGACTATATATGTTGCTTTTGTATTCGCAAGCTGATTCTCTCTAATAAATATTCAAATTGGTCCTTTGTCATACGAAACAATTTTTTTCTATAATATTTTTTATCTTCGATTTGTAGTTCTCTGCAAAGCGTTTCTGAAGCATCAAGTTGGACGCTCATTTGCACTCATTTCTTCACCCAAATTCTCTTTTTTTCTTTTTTCTTTCTCAACTCTTCTCAATTCTTGCCGCAAAATATCATCAACAACATGTACACCTTCCCGTACGAAGTTCATTTTAACACTGATGCCCGAAATCTCAATTTTATCAAAGGTACGATTTCCTCAGCCGGCAAGAGTTTCTCGAAAGGTACGAGAAACCTCATCTCGTCTAAGCCCACCAAGCAATTTCCTCAAAAGGTCATTCGCAAGATAATTGTACATATTGTTTACTCGTTATGATTTTCTCGAAAGACACAGTTTCTCGAATATTTAATACGAGAAACTCTTCCTGTCTAAATCCACCTTAACGGAGGGTTAAAACTTCTAAAATCGAACTCTCATAAAAAAACGACATAATATAAGTATATAACATATAAGTTTAAACAAATAATACTACAGAGCAAAACTGAAGATGATAAATTAAACTGTGTTTTTACCAGTTAGATTTAAAATTTAACTAATATATATAATTAACTATTTATTGTGATTTTAAATTAATAAAAAACAAATTGATAATCATCCGTCTTTTATTTAATAAAAAAGTATTTTAAAAAATCATCTGGTAAAATGACAGAAGATATAATAACGAATTAAGGAACGGTTTTCATAATTAAAATTGAACAATTTTAACATCGTAATTAAAAAATCAAAGTATTAATGTGCCTGTTTCAATTCCCCTTCCTATTTTATATTAAGATATTGATAGAATTATATTTTTGTAGTTGGCAGACAGGGTAGTAGTGCAATTTATAAACACTTTGAAATGTACTTGCGCGTTTTAACACGTTTATTTTGTAAAAAAAAATCAGTCATCGCCCGACGTGTTGCAATAACTATCGTCCATTCGTCACTCGTACTTGTTGTCTCTTAGCAGTAGGTACCTATAGCAAAATCACACAATATATATATATTACAACTCATACTAATTGAAATTTGAATAAATTTAGAATTTAATCACCTATTACCAAATTTATAAAGAAGTATATTCTTAAGAGTGTCTTATAGCTTATTTTGTAAAATATTGTCAACTAAATTACAGTTACTTAAAAAACTAAAAATTTTAACCTTTTAGGTAATCGTTATAACTTTTTTTTTAAATTGTTTTAACTTCGTATTAAAATTAAAAATGTATGAACAATGTAACATAGAATAATATATTTTTGTGATAAGAACAGCGTACAACGTATTGATTAAATTGTGAGTGTACTTTTATATTATCTATATAGTATACCTATTAAAATATATTTTGGCCTTAATGGTGTATAAATGTATTTTATGGTTGTTTTTTCAAATACTTTGAATGTATCTATATATAGATATTGACTAAATGTACCTATATAAAATACAATTGACCTATTTTATTTATAATTTTTAAGTGTCCAGGTAATAAATTTTAATAAAAGTCAATATATTTGCTCAATTTTCCCGCATTAAAATGTCTGCGCTCTAGTGTCAAGCATCATAGAATAATATATTATATTGTTTAATATTATCGACATTATTTAATATTTTTTTTTTTAGTGTAATTTATAGTCACAATATTTTACCAGTAGGATTTTGTAGAGGGGCATTAGAGCAAGTTATTTTACTATTTTATTGAAGTAAGCCACGATCAATGTGCTTTGTAGTTAAAACCAAAGGATAATTGATAACGGAAAGAGCTGATAGAGATAGGTAGGTAAACCTTACACTATTTACAGCATCACGCTAAGCTAATGTGTACGCGTACTGCTACTGTTTTCCGCGCAATTAAAATGCTTGTAATCATTCAATTACGTCCGGTATAATTATTATCGTGTAGAAAGTACTTAAAAATAAATGTTCCAGTATATCATAATTATTTAGGTTTGTTAAATTCGCGATAGGCCACATGATCATTTGGAATATGCTGACACATGGTCGGGGCGTATAATTACGTTGTTAGAATCACTATAATATAATCGACTATCAAATTGAAAATGTTCCAATTTTGACGATTATTACACTTAGGTAGGTAAAATATGTAGTGTAACCCATAGGTATATATAGGTAGGCGTACACGTGTGTCGCTATAATCATTGTTATTGCATTATATTATATATTGTCATTAATGTCTAATGATAATAATAATATTTTGTTTTAGTTTTTACCTCATTCGTATTTTGCCTTACGAAATTTCTCGTGCGTGCGTTATTTTCGACATGGCTATGTAAAATGTGTATAATAATATAGTACATACCGACTATGAATAGAACAAACCCATTTTAAGCCTCTTTGTTATATGTATCTATAACAGTGCAGTAATGATGAATATGGATGATGACGATAGCGTGTATATTATAGAATGATAGGCTCTGTTCTATGATTTTAAAAGAACATTTCATTGATACTATTCTGTGTATGACGCAATATGCATGGTATCATATTAATATATACGTATATATATATATGGGTACATTCATACGATAGTATTTGCAAAACGATCCTTATAATCACGTGTTGGTCCTTTTAAATTGTTCGCAACTGCACAACGATTGTCAGACAAAACGTTGAATGGATAAATTTATCACCCGATTTGACGGTGGATTATTAACATTATATTGTATTTAAACTAAACACGAATTAAACGCAATTAAAAAAAAAAAAAAAATACAATAAATCATTATAGGGGCCGTGTCATCTCCTGACTACGACATTTTTAGTTAAAGATCAATTTAAAGAGTCATTTAGATCGACAAATGGACTATATAATCCAATTGATACTCGTATATATACCTTAATTCCTATTTAACTTTTTTTCCGTTTTGATTTCGATTAACATTTGTAATTATACATTTTTAATATTTCTTCTTGAATTTTGGAATATGATTAATTGTATTTATTATAGAACAATTTAAATCGGAGCATACGAATTGCCTCCCAGTCTTATCGTAAATAAAAAGGTCAATTTAAAAAATAATCAGGTGGTTCAAAATTATACCCGAGTTGTCTCCGGTACAATAATTAGTGGTTCATAAACTTCGTTGAAAATGTATCTATAATGTAATAATTTAAAAAGTTTTTCACCCAAGAAAAGTTTCAAATATCAGTGATATGGCTTATTTTTAAAGTACTACTTATTTATGATCTGTTAAGAACTTATTCAATCTTCAATTAGTGATTTGTGATTCTTAAGGAAACTCGTATAAAAATTATACGTTGAATTTCGGAATGCTACTGGTATGTTCCCATTTACACATTTTCATAATTTTATATTTTATAATGCATTAGTATTTATAATTCACTTATAGACCAATGTTTGCCGAGTCTAAATAATTGGAGAGAATGTGAAGTAGAAGAAGAAGACTCATAGACTAATATTTTTGCAGTTATTTGTCTACAAAATATAATGTAATATTTATTACTATATGGTAACATATAACATGTTACTATACGTATTACAAATGATAATTAACTAATATATACCCATGAAAACGTTAAGACAGGTTAGAAAAGATTTTTCTAAAAAATTACCATACATTTTTCTAACATTTCATATTATTAACCATAGTGCGAATATGAATATATTGTATGCATACGTATATGTAACTGGTATATTTTGTGGGATGACATATTTTATCATTTAAAAACAATTCTCCGAGTATTGATATAAAATTTTATTTGACTTATTTAAACCATATTATATAATGTATTACACACATATATTTTACGTTTAATGAATAGCAATTTAAATCTCACCCATCACCATATTATATTTTTCTCTAATTTATATAGGGTCAGAAGTTAAAAAAATCACATAATTTTTTTAATAATTCAACTGACGTGTTATATTGGTAGTATGGCGTAGTTGCAGGAAAATTTCACGAACCTTGAATTTAATAGAATACGAATGTACAATTATAAGATTACCATTGTGTACATATTATAATAACGAATTAGTAAATATGTTATATTCCGTTAACTCATTTTCTATTCATTATTATTAGCTTGACATAACGATGGGACGCTATAGTTGCTAAATATAAACGAGTAGATATGTATGTTTACCTGGTTTAGTAGTTCTTGTCTCTATATAGAACAATGAACCCAGAATACAAGTATTTGATCTTTGTTGGTGGAAAAATCATATTTCAGCCTTTCTAAATATTTAAATAATCGGTTTAGACGGGCAGTATATACATTTTTCACTAAACACGAGTATAAATATTTTTTCCACAAAAAAAAAAAAAAATATATATATATATATATTTGTATACGTCGCACAACAGTTATGCGATCGAGAAGACCACACCTACTGGCCACTATCTTATATTGAAATTGTATACTAGATGTTGAAAAAAAAATAATAGCGGCTTGTGTCAAATGGTTTATGCATGATATTCGCATGTTATAAATCAGGTAATGAAAGTATATTATTTATGTGTCGTGGAAGTACTGAACAAAGACATTTCCACCCACAACCGCGTTTATATAGTCTTCTATAAATCCATCAAATTCGTATATTATGTATTATGTACACGGTTTTTCGTATGTTTTTTTTAGCGAGACTCGAATTTTACATTGGCTGGATTACAATATAGATAGATACTGTTATATTGAATAATATAGAATAGTATATTGTATTTAGGAAAATGTTTGTCAACCGACAGCGAGTAATAATATTCGATTATTGGGATTAAACACAATTCAATTAAATATTATTTAATAATTAATATTGGTAATAATATACTCATTTAATTTGTATTTATTGTAGGGACGTAAGTCTTTAAAAAAAAAATATACAAATTAAATGAGTATATTATTCACTAGGCACTATACAATATTAATTATTGAATAATATATACTTATATTTAATTTAATTGTATTTAATCCAAATAATCGAAAATTATTACTCGTTGACTTATTATGTATAATATCGTATACCTGTATAGATACCTACCTAAAATTAATTAAAATTAATATTTATAATTTATTTATTTATTATTTATGACTAATATTACCTACTGAAAAAAAAGGTTAAAATCCATATAATATATGAATATATAAGTTTGCATAATATATATACATTATATATTATGTATGTTTAAAATATTAGCTATTCGTTTTTTACAATTAATCTATTTATTTTATTTGTAAATAAAATAAATATGCACGTATTTTCGAATGTAATGATCATAAATTGAAAACATCAAACGTTAATAATTTGGCATTTATATATAAATATAAGAAGAAAATAATATTTATCATAAAAAACGTTCGTGTAATGAAAGCGACAACAAAGAATATTTAGTATTCGTATTTACATACATATAAGAATGCAAAATCACGAATTTTTTGTATCCTATTTATTGAACACTTTTTTTTATACATTTTGTATGTATAAATACTAATTATAAAGATTCAATGATGAATGAAGTGAATGAATTAATGAATGGAAATATATTGCATAATAAATTGATAAAAATTCTATAAATGGCACAAATATATCATAATTAAACGTCACAGTAGGTACCTATGTATAATTATTATTTATTCTTATAGGTACCTATATAACGATTCGAGCTTACGAAGATATTAATATAATTTTGACCTCAAAATGTTAATACCTATACTCACTGATTTTTATATATAACAAAATTAATTGATATAACATGCTATTATAATTTTCTTATACCATTGTTTTTTGCTGTATAATTACGAGGGGCAATCAAAAAGTAAGTTAAATTTTGCCATATTTTTTATTCCAGTGAATATTATAATATTTATGTTATAATATTATATATTATACTAGGTATATATATGTAGGTATATTATATATTCCATTTGGCGTAGTTAAAATTAATTAAATTTTCGTTGAAGATTTATGAATTTTATTATATTTATTAATTGTATAATATGTAAAACTTTATGAAGAAGTTTATTAGTTTCAAAATATAACTTAATATTCTTCACGAAGTTTTGATAATAATATTAATATAGATAGTGGTTGATAATTGGTATTTGTAATACGTACACAAACGTTGCTGTATGCCCCATAATAAATGATCATATTATGATTAAAGACATATTGCATTAAATAAAGTATTAACAACTTTTGTATATTATAATATAATATATTTATATGTACCAAATATGTAAATCTAATGTAATGACGTATTATACCGTTACTTATATTTATATTAGTTTAAAAATGTTTCTTGTATACAACAAAGCTGTACTCAAAAACCGTGCAAACTTAATAGGGTAAAGCCAAGTTCTCACGGGAGAAAATTAATAAGAAAGTCAAGTTGCCGTCTGGTTAATTGTTTCAATCTATACATGTGTAATATTTGAAGTAAGTCGTGTTGACGAGTAAGGTAAGATAATTGCCTATCTGATTCTTTTTTCCAGGTTACTTACCACCAATAATTCCTAAGACATGTATTTGCCTCCGTATTATAGTATACTTACCGTTCGAATAATGCTATTACAATTATTATTTATTATACTATATACTATATTATATATACAATTCTGTTAAGTGTTAATTATTATAATATATAATATTAGCTAGTCAGTATTAATATTACATTTTTATTAGTATTTAATAAAATACTAATTTACTGCATGAGTTTTGTCAGGCATACATCTACAGTTGTGTGTCACCCCTCAGACAACATTTAATAAGCTGAAAAGAGTATTCTGGAAAATAAAAATGAAATTTTCACTCGTTGTTTCCTTGGCATTTGTGACAATTACTTTGGTTATCCATAGATTTCTTTATTTTCAATGTTGTTGTCATATCTGTGTTTAAAATTGTAGAGTATGTTCTGTAATTGATTATCTACATGTTCCTTGAATTATCAAATATAATATTTAATTATATTGTTGAAAATTATCAGCTGTTGTGGTGATAGCGTTTAAATTTTAGTTTTTCATCGTTGTATGTTTATATAGGTACCTACAGTAAAACTTTTATGTAATATGTTTCTTTTTCTCTACTTGTAAGAAAATACTATAGATGATAGATCTATAATATTTGTTGTAAGTTTTTTAGTGTGTTTCAATTTATATTTCTTTATAATTGATGTTGGATTAATAAAGAGTATTAATTATTGGATTAATCTTAATCATTTTAATCCGATAATTGGTGACTGCGACGTGAAAGAACATACAACTATGGCCGAGCAAAATTCGACAGTAGTAGATGCACCAGTGGTAAACAGAGTTGCGGTAAAACCTCCATTTTGGAAAGGTAACCCAACTATTTGGTTCACGCAGATTAAAGCACAATTCGCATTAAATAATATAACAAACGACAAAACAAAAAATTACCGTGTAATAAGTGCAGTGGATACTGAGATCCTTATTCAAGTGGCGGATATTATACAAACACCACCGGCCGGTGATAAATATATCACACTGAAGTCACGCTTAATAGACATCTTTACCGATAGAATAGAAAATAATTTAAGGAAATTTCTTAATGAAATTGAACTAGGAAATGGGAAATTATCTGTGTTTTTAAATAAATTGCAGCGTTTGTGGCGTTGAGTCCAGAGCTACTTAAATCTTTATGGTTATAACATTTGTCGATAGCAACTTAATCTTATCTCGCTGAAGAATTTCTGTAGAGGAATGAGCAAAGTTGGCGGACAAGGTCGCATAAATTAGGCAACCTCATACAGTAGTATTGGTTACATCAAATGGAACGGTAGAGCTACTATACAAACACTAATTTAGGAGGCATGGCCGGATTTACAGTTATGGAGCCAAAGGATGATTGGGGCCTTTTTAGAAGCGTCTTTTCTTTTTTGCGCTCCAGATTGATTAAATACGTTTAATCACGTTGACACTTATGTCAATCTTCTTTTCAATCAGCCATATCGATCTTTTTTATTCATAAAATATTCACTAAATGATAATTTTTGTACTTTTGTCGTTGTTTTATATTTATGATCACCATATCTATAGGTAATAATAGATAATGAATTGAAATAATAGAGTTCGCACATGAAGAAATCACCTAAAGTGAAAGCATATTTATAATTAATTGTATAATATTTTACTTAAGAGAACGTTACACCGATGATTTTCAAGGATAAAAACATGTTTACGCAAAACTGTTTAATACGGTTTCATCAAGTGATTTAGAGTTAAAATACTAATTATCAAATCGATAAAAGACAAGTTTTTTGAGTGAATCTTATTTGGGATTGTTCATTTATTTTCTTAAAAAAGTTATTAAAGTTTGAAAAAGCAAAAAAAAAATAAGTTTTTAAAACTATAATAACTATTTTTTTAATTATTACATTTTGATATTTATAAAAATATTTTAAAAATTGCCTATACACAACCCTGTAAAAAACGAGTGTGTAGCGTCCTTTTAAATAATGACCACAAACGACACGCATGGCATCCGACGATCTACGGTCAAAAAATTACAAACAAAAATCTTAATAATATTATATGATATACAAAAATTAATATCAAACATACAAAGCCCGAGCAACTGCCTGTGGGTGCTGGTATTATATTATCGTATTTATAACGTAAAAAGAATTTATGGAATTGTTCAAAACCCGATACGAATACACCCAATTTTGTATGAACTTTAAAATACATAAACCCAATATATTAATGACATTTTGAACTGATTTATTTATTTTTTTAATTAAATTTTTTCTAAACACTCAAATACATCAGGGGAAGGTGTTAAATTAAGAATTATGAAAAAAAATTATTTTTATTATTTTTTTTTCCAAAAAGTTTTTCTTCAAAATAATTGTTTTCGCTACAATTAGAATATTTGCAATTCTATCACAGCTGGTGAAGGCCCCAAGTGATGGGGGCCTGGGACCACTAGCCCCACTGGCCCTTATACTTAAATCTGGCCCTGTAAGGAGGTATCCGAATTAAAGTTAGAACGACAGTCATCGACACTATGTCTCATTATCCAAGATCAACTTGATCACAATCAGAATATCCATGAAATAAACGGTAATATAGTAGTTTTTCTTTCACAATACCCTTTTCAACTTCTGAGTATTTCAATTGGCAGGGAGTGAGGAAGATGCCATCTATTTAGTTAATAGGTCTATAGTACAGGCGTTTGAGTCTAGAGCATTTAGAGTGAAACCCGTCGAGTCAACGGCGACCGGTTTCCACCCCGCTCCTTGTCGTAGTCAAACAACACTACGTTAGCATACAAAACGCTAATATTTATTGACTATTGTCATATTAATAGGTCCATGACGGTCATACACTCTTTCAAAGTTTCTTCCGATCGTCGTATATTTTCTCTGCAGCACGAACACCGTAGTACACCGTATAAATATTGAATACCTATTACAGTTTTTATATTATTACATTTTCAGTCTACATAATTTTAACTACAAATTTAAAAATTTTAAAACGGTTGCCAACGGCTCAGATGAACTAGATGGATCTACTACTAGAATTGGAACTAGAGGGGGGAGTAGACGGGGATGGATTCCGGGGCGTAAAATATTCGAAAATCTAGTTTTTTTTATAATGTGCTTAAATATTGTGTTAAACATCAGTGCCGACGCATTTTTTGAAAATATTTGTAAAGCCCACAATTTATAAGAATGACTTTTTTTTTTTTTACTAATTCAAAATTCAATTAGTTGGCTAAATTAAACACATTGCCCCCTCCCAAAAAAAAAATTACTTCGCTACGCTCCTGATAGGTATATTTATGTTATAGTTAAGTATAATTTTTTAATATTTAATAATAAGTTGGGTAATATTTATTAAATTTTTGTTTTTATTAGTTATTTTAATTAAAAAATAGTACCTAAAATAGTCGGAAGACATTATAATTATAAGTTTGTTGAATTATACAATGTACAAAACATGAGCTATATATTAAAAAATAGTCGACGTGTTTCTTTTTTGACATCCAATTTCTAATCTATAATCGTTCCACTTAAGTGAACGTCACATATTTTTTTGGGCTACAGTAGTCATAATTCATTAAGAATCACAATATAGTTGACTCAATAATTTATGTTCTACCGTCATCCTTCTTTCGACAGTATAAATAGAACTGATGTCATGTATAAAAATCCCCACAAAAAATTATTTTTATAAAATTAATAATTTTTTTTTTTTATGATTTTATCTTTAATAAAAAATTATTATAATTAATAAATATATTAATAATATAAATTATAAATATTTAATAAAAATAAAAAAAGTTAATCATTATAGATAATATAATGTGAATTTTTCTAATAAAAACACATCGTTTAATTTTTTCAAACTTGATCTGAAATATATATAGGACATGGATATATTAAAAATAATATTAAACCATGAAAAATCAATCTTAAGTTTCAAAGAAAAATTTTAATCTTATACCTATTTGAAAAAAAAAATTCAATTACTATAAGAAAAAACAGAATTTTATATATATTATATAGTATATGACTTGTGAAAAGAGGTAAGTGGTAAAATTTGAAATATTGTAAATTTTGATGATAAAAGAATATAATATAATAGATAGTAGATACCTATATGTATATTGAGTCTAAGTGCTTTTTTAAATAAATATTCAATTGATCGTAGTATTATAATAGAAATTCTGATAAATATTAATTTATCCAAAAACATAATATAGGTTACATTGCAGAAAAATTAAAATACTATTTTACTGGCCTATATAAAAACAGATCAACCCTTCAGAAATTTTAACCATGGTTGTAAAACAAAGTTGTTAATTTTATCATATTAAGGGTTAAACTTGAAAATTTCACACAACAATCGATAAAGAATTTTAAAATTAGTCAAATTTAGAGGATCTTTAAGAGATGGTAAATTGTAAAATCTGGAATGTTCATTTTGTCAATAATACACAATGTAACAATAAAACGAAAAATCATAACTTAATCCCAGTATTATAATAGAAGATTAGTGATACATAGGCACATTTTGTCTAAATTAACGCGATTAATGCACATTTTAAAAAAAATATGTAAATATGTAATATTATATAGGTACCTATACTCCTACAGATTTCAAAAACAAATCAATCGATTAGAATTTTTTACTATAGTGGCAGAATAGGAAATAATAATCGTCTAGTTAATAAATAAATATCGGATCCGTAAATGTATTAATAAATGTGAGCAAAGGCGCCCCAGGGCACAAAATTATACGAGGGCAAACTCCGTGATTTCGGGCTAGTGGTCCGGTCCAGTCCGACCCTCCCTATTATTATATGAAGGCACTGTATATGATTTCCATCAACAAAACAATAATTATTGTTTATCATATCTATAATATTATGTCTGTATCATACATAATAATATAATATATGTATTGAATATTTACAATAATATTATATATCCACAAATTTGCTATAGAATGACGAAGTACCTACATATATTTATTTTAAAAACAAACAGGAATAACTATAATACATGTATTAATATTAATTGAATTACCTATATGATATAAAAATATTATTACTTAATACTTTCCTGAAATTTTTATTATTTGTAGCTAGTAAAATAAAATTGATTTTTTATTGCAGCCAGGAGTGTACCGAAATAATATTTTTTTAGGGGGACAGTGTGTTTTATTTGGCCGACTATTTTGATCTTTTTTTTTGTAATAAGTAATAAAAAAAAAATCATCAACTCTTTCTATTATCCGATAATTTAATTTGCCGACTGATAGCCTTTAAAAATTTTGCCGATTGGGTCAAATTCCCCTTCCGCTAGTCAGCTTTAAGTGCTTTAATATAGGTACGAATAATTCTTACCAATGAATGTAATTTAAATTAATAATTAATTATCATATTTGTACCAGTTAGTCTAATTCTTTTCTCATTTTACCCATTTTTATTTTTATTATATCAAAAAAATATTTACCTAAGTAGTAACAATATTTTACCGATACTAACTTTTTATTACTTACTTAGGTATTCAATTATTCCGTATAAAAACAGTAATAGATATAATATTGTGTAATACACTGTAATAAATAAACTGCTTGTCCAGATTTTAATATTTCAAAGTTTTTCACCATCAATCTTGTGTCATATTAATTGATCTGTATTTTCGTATCATTTTGTACTTTTGTAGTAGGTACTTATTTAACAATAATAGTTTAAGTTTGGCGAATGATCAATAAATAATTAATAATATGTATATTTTAATGAAATTTTTAAATGTCTTGGTTATTTTTCCATTTAAATTTAAAAAAAAAACGAATGTGGTTTAAATACTTTAAACATTAATGTTATATTTGATTTGATTTTAAATAAATCATAATTATTTAGTACGCAATCTATTTATGCATATTTACATAATATAATATAATTATAAAATATAAACGTAGTAATATATATAGGTAGGTACAGTTTAACATTTTCCATAAAACTTGATGAAATATTTGTATTTTATTTCAAAGCAAACAGGAACCATGCTTAATAATCAATTATAACACATTGTCTAATTGATTATAAAGTTCTTCTTAAATTCCATATATTATTTATCTTATATTTTCTATTGTATTCATGGGTAGTCTATGTATACTTTGGGATTATATACCTAATATTTTTATTTATAGTGCGCAATAGCGTGTTTTTATATTTAACACGTCTGATTTATTTTTGGATACTGTGGTTTATTCAATGTGTTGCCAAAGAAAAAAAACTTAATAGACACGTTCATTCAATTCACACATTAAAAAAATAATAATAATAAAAGAGTACCTACTGCAAGACAGGATATACACGACTGGGTGTTAGGTACTCGTATCTTGCAGTATGGCTCACCTTTTAAACACGATATTGTTTGAGGATTGAAATATTCAAAGCAGAACTGTGTTTATTTTTCGATGCTTGTAAAATAAAATTACTAGTCAAGATTTTTGAAAACTAGTGAATATATCGTAATGAATATAATATTATTATATTATGTTTACAACATTATTGTATTATATTAATATACTAAAATTATATCATATTATTTATATGTATTTATATAAAAAATATTAATATATCGTAATTTATAGTTGAAATATTTCAGATTTCAGTTGGATTAGAATATACGGTAATATTATTTCTATTTAAAATCTCGGAACTCAAAATTACATAATGCAATTTACGAGTATTGTGGATCTTTGGTAGTGAATTCTTAAGTATTAAAATGGTCTTGAAATATCCATAAGTTAACGGTACTTAACGTATTGAATTTTAATTTTGAAAACAGTTTGAAATTCATTATTATGTGTTTTTACCTGATGATTTATCTAAACTTATTCAGAAAACTACAAAATATAATAATTATTCAATAGGCATAAGTGTTACTTGTGTATACACATACGAACCATGCGAACAATATAAAGCCAGTGCACACTCACACTAATGACTTATATATTATATATCACACACAACAATAATACAAACCCGCACGAATTTAAAAATCCTTAAAACAAAACTCTTTAAAAAATACTTGTGATGAAGATTATTAAACATTTCGTAATTTGTGCAAAAATAAATACATTTTGTGACTTTATAAATGTTATATATGTGTTAACAAATAGATCATATACTTATTCCAAAGAGATTTCGATCATGTTTTTTAAACGTACGAAGCTATAGAGGAGTCAACTGTGAAATAGATCACTTTTTAATAATAGTTAGCAAAGTTCAAGCTGAAGCTACAAATTCCAAATCGGTTGTGAAAAAGGAATAATATAAGTATCAACATAGAATTTTTGAAGAATGAGAAAATTCAGCGGGATTCTCAGCAAATATTGATAACTGTATGAAAAATATTGAATTGAAAGACCTAAACGCCGACTGGGAGAAAATTAATAAAACAATTAAAAATATCGCATTAGAAAATATTGTTGTTTCAAAGAACAAGAAGAATAAAATGGTTACAATGAAATATGGAAACAAGTAGTAGAAAAAATGTGTGCGACTCGGATGTAAATATATACTTATGTATTGAAAAGGAAAATTTGTAAACGAGTTATACAAAGGAATAAGAGGAATTTTTTTAACTAAATATTAAATAAAGCGTTTGTGAGGTAGTGTTATAAAATTTTCAAGACCACTATGTCGTATAAATCGTTTAATCCAAGTCTCAAATCCATTAAAGACCTTAATGGTAAAGTACTTATGGAACCCTATAAAATAGTGAACAAATGGTAGGAATATTTCATAAAACTATTGAATGCTAATATACCAGCCAATCCAAATAGAAGAGGTAAAGTTTAACGAGCCGAACCACTGCTAAGTGAAGTGATTCAGGGAGAAACCAGTAAAGTGGTAGAAAGTTCTAAAAACTGAATCGGATGACATGAACTCCTAAAGTATAGAGAAGAATAAATGCAAAATTTCATGTTCAGGATATGCTAAAAGATTTGAAAAGAAGAATGTATCCCGAGTAGTTGGAAGGAAACGATAATTAACAAGCGTCTAAGGACAGAGAGCCGAATGGAATCAAAATGGCGGATTTTATCATATTATATTATAGTGATATGCATTATCAGTTTACAATTTTGATTTCGTGATTACAACGTGATAGTTGACGGTTTGATCGTTTATGATAACAAAAATACCGTACAAATAAATTGTAAAACGATTTGCCTATTATACGTTATCAGTAATAAACATGTGGTGATAAATAATATTCTCTTTTCGGATTGTTCATCTCGTAACATCGACTACACAATTTTTACCATCGTGACTTCTGACTTTGTAGATTACATTTTGTATTTTTGAGTGAATATTTATTGAAACCAGTGGCGGCTTGAAGAATTTAAAGTCACGAGACCAATAATATTTTTTCACTAACTACCACCACCCCCCAAATTTTGTTATCCAGACTCACGATAGGGGGTCTTGGAGGGTGGGTCGTATTGCCCCA
>JAIPRL010004590.1:0-36992 GCA_025469235.1 Pemphigus obesinymphae | reverse complement strand
AAATCACTGTTTGGGCAATCAAATATTCTTCTGTCTTCTAGTTCAAGTGATGACGATGATGGTTTATCTGATGGAAATACTTTTAATGTACAAGACCCAACAACTACAATATCACCACCAAGAAAGCTAGGTAGGAAAAAACTTCTTAACAACAATTTGGCTGTTAGTCTGGATGTTGCAAAGTTAAGTGATCGAAAAGCTGCTGTAGTATTGACAACTACTATAAAACGATTTGGCCTTGATCTTGTAGAATATAATGTTAACACATCTTCTATCCATCGTCAACGTATAAAATGTCGACAAAGTATTGCAGAGTCTTTGAAAAATGTATTTACGCCAGAAGTTCCTCTTACTGTTCACTGGGATGGAAAGATGATAGAAGATATAACTGGACATGATACTGTTGATCGGCTTCCAATTTTGGTATCTGGTAAAAGTGTTGACCAACTTCTTGCAGTTCCAAAACTTATTTCTGGGACAGGACAATCATCGGCTTCGGTAGTTTATGAAAATATATTATCATGGGGACTTTGTGATAAAATTAAATGTATGAGTTTCGACACTACTGCCGTAAATACTGGACCAAGGAATGGAGCATGTATTCTTCTCGAGCAAAAAATGGACAAAGAGTTGCTATGGTTGGCCTGTTGTCATCATATAATGGAAATCATGTTAGAAGCCGTGGTTTTACATGCAATTGGTTAGTTCATCTGAACCAGATATATTATTGTTTAAGAGGTTTAGAAAAGCGTGGAGCACGATTCAACTCGATAATTTTACCACTATCACTTCGGATGCTGCTATCTTAAATGCAACTAGAAATATTACGGCCAATACAATCACTTTTGCTTTGAGACAACTTGATGAGTTCCAACCAAGAGATGACTATAAAGAATTAATAAACCTTAGTATTATCTTTCTTGGAGGGGTCCCTAAAAATGGAATATCATTCCGAGCACCCGCTGGATTTCACCGTGCTCGATGGATGGCCAAATCCATTTATTCCTTAAAGATTTAGAGGGCAGTTTAAGCTAAAGAAAAAAGAAGAGATGGGAATTCGTGACATTTGTATTTTTACTGTAACCATTTATTTAAAATATTGGTTTCAAGCTACATCAGCGATTTACTCACCTAGAAACGATTTGCAACTTTTAAAAGATTTAAAGAAATACGAAAAGATCAATGAGACGCTATCTAAAATTGCAATGAAGAAGTTTCTTGGCCACCTATGGTATCTTTCAGAAGAATTAGTTGCATTTGCTTTTTTTGATGAAAACGTTTCTTTTGCTAGAAAAAGAAAAATGGTGGATGCATTAAAAAATGAAGGAATGGAGTTTCCATTAAAACGCATAACTTTAGAACCTGATATAATTTTAACTAAAAATCTCGAAGATTTTGTATCAAAAAATACGCTTAGATTTTTTAAAATTTTAGGAGTTTCAACTGAATTTTTATATAAAGACGTTGAAATTTGGCAGGAAGACCAGAATTACAAAAAAATTAGAGAAATTGTTCATTCTATTTTATATTTTATTTTATTTCATATTTGAACTCTGTGATGTATAAATCGAATATTGTATTTAAAAAGTTATGCGCTGGAGTACAATGAAAAAAAATTCAAATGCTACAAATTCCTAGCCCTATTAATAACTAATACTTATGCAAGTGTAATAGTACAACAAAAAGCGTTTTCTATTTCCATTTTTTTTTAAATTTTGAAATCGGTTTTATTGGAAAAATGGCACATTAGGAATTAAAATTTTAAACACTATATTTCTTTTTTTAATCACGACAATCCGCGGTATACCTATGTACAGGGCCTATTTTTGTGTGTAATACGAAATCACACACTGTATATGGTTTTTTTATGCCTTTACGGTCAATAAATATCAATTTTGTATTCATTGTAATTTGTTGTTTTACTTTTCAGTTTTTAACAAAACTCAATTTTGAATTTTTATATAATAGTAAAATTTTTTTTATGTAGTGTGTATTGATAAGGCATAAGTATTAATAAAAATGTAAAGAAAAGCGTTTCTGGTCAGATTTTGTATACCAATCGTGTGCCGTAGACAGTTTGAGAACCTATATTTATCGGAAAAAATAATTGTCAACACATATTCAAGGGGCCATTTTTCTTTCTTTCAATCTCGACTATAACAGCAAGAGTACGAAACGATCGTCAAAATCCTTTGTTCTTGTCATAGAGTATTACTCTATGATTCTCCTGATTCACATTTCTGGAACCTTGAACGCTAGTGTATCTAGTTGACCGAGGATCTGTGATAAATATGTTTTTGCACGAGAACCAATTGTCGTAAAACATTATTATATGATGACAGAACACTATAGATGGATGAAAATCTATGTTTGTAGTTGAGCATGATAATAATATTATTGTTTTTTTAAAACCAATTTTTAAATTAACTATTATGTAGTTTATACTAGTAAATTAATAAAAATGTTCAACTAGATAAAAGAAAATTGTTATATGGTTCTCATATTGTTATAACTTATAATATACCTAATAAGAGGGTTCAGGAATCCCTTATAAATTTTTGTAAAATATAAAAAATAGTGTTAAAAAAATAGCCACTGCCTATGTACTGTAGCGGCACTCTGTCGTAAATCTTTATACACTAGCACCGTAGCGACACTCCGCCGTATACAAATATCTCGTCAATGGATCGTCCGTACATCTTTCGAACCTCTGACCTACCCACCTATTTTTACGAGATAATATACATACAGATTCGGTTTGTGGCGGGTGTATGCCTTATACCACTACTGTAAGTCAGCGTGGGTCACTAGTATCGAACTAAAAATGTATACGAGTCATAAGGACGGCGTGTTTAACAAGCTCACCTAATTTTATTACGATCATATAGAATTTTTTTTTTTCATTTGGCAGCATATGTCCGACTTCAATTTTCTAAAAACTACCATGAAACCAACGCATAATACGTTACTCACTGACTTACGGTATGATGTGTATCAATGATGTAATAGTCGGAGTATTCCGGTATTGCGTTAATTGACATTTGCTTTTTTCCACACCACCATTGAGGTACAACAAAAATTTTTTAATTCTTTGACCAAATACCGTATTCTTATTATTCGTTTTAATTTTGTCTTTTGCAGCCGACTGAAATGGATGTTGATTCACCTGAACTTTGTTCAGAATACGACGTGAAAAACGGAGTTGTGTTAACCCTTAACTGGTCACATCTTTTATTAAATGTGCTATTTTTAGATTCGGTTCATTGGGAATTAATCGATCTACACGATATCTCTTTTCATTTCTTTATCAATTTTGTTAGATATTAAATTAATCGCTTATTAATTATTATACCAGTTAAGTCTTAACTTTGACCCGAGACGACCGTTAGTGTACAACGGAAATCAGACGCGTGACCCGACACGATTGTTGTACGTCACCAAATCTGTATTAATTTGTAAGTACACTTATTTATTTTATTCATTACTTTCTAATAAAATAAAATATATTATTATTAACTTTATTGCATAGGTTTATTATTATTATTATTATTATTATTATATTATATTCGTTTAGATTATGGCTGAATTTTTGATCATGGATAGCGAGTTGAAGCAGAACTTTTGAGACAAGAAATAGAAGAGCCATTATCTGATAATGATTCTGAAGACGTCGAAGATTATATTGAAGAAAGTGAGCATGACACTGAATCAAATTTAGGTACGTCTTCAGATGATGACACAGTGAACGATGTAAGTGAATTAAATAGTTTTTATTTTAGTAAGGATAAAAATACTAGATTGAATAAAAAACTAATAAAAGTGAGTGGTCGGACGAGGCAACATAATATAATTACTCATTTACCTGGAGTTAAAGGTGTAGCTAAAAATGCTAAAACACCATTTAAATTGTATTTTGATGAAGAATTAATGGACATTTTAGTACAAAATATAAATATATATATATTGAAAATATGAATAAATTATAAGAGAGTTACGGATACTCAAGATACTGATATTACAGAAATGACAGCTTTTATTGGTTTATTATTGATGTCTGGTGTTTATCGAGCTGCTTATTTGAATATTGAAAAATTATGGGATGAAGACGGGCCTTCTATTTTTTCTTTAGCAATGTCCTATAAACGTTTTTTATTCTTAAATTGTTGCATTCGATTTGGCAACATAAATAGTAGAGATGAAAGGAAAAATACTGACGAACTTGCAGCTGTACGCGAAGTACTCGATTTGTTTGAGCTTGCGTATACACCAGCTGAATACAATAGACGAGCAGTTAATTCCGTTTAGGGGTAGGTACTTTTTTCGACAGTGTTTACCAAACAAGCCTAAAAAGTATGATATAAAGTCCCGCCTCCTAAGGCCAACGCGGGCCGGGGTTCTGAGGTTCCCACCTCCAGCTGAAGTCTAACCATGAAAAAAATTGTAACATAATTATATAAATGTCTCAATAAAAGTATTTTATGACAATAAAACGTCTTACATATGTTAGTCCATAATGGAAAATGTTTACAAAGTCGAATAACATCTTTTGATAATTCTGGCAAATAGTATGCTGAAATTCTATTACCTTTAATATTAGCATCTAATTTACAATTGTTTTTGATATTTTTAAATAGCTTTAACTTTTTCGTCAGACGATATTTTACAAAATACCCACGAGGTTCACTCGAAAATATTCCTCGCTTTAAATTTTGTAATAGGTGTTTATACTCTAAATTTAACTGAAACGCCAAATTTAGCTATAAGTAATTTTGCTATATTATCTGTTAGATAGACAGAGACAACAAATGAGGGTGTAACAACCTCTTAAGCTTAAGACTAAGTAAAGCTTAACTATAGTTTTCTGTATTTCAATTATAGTTTAAGAGATAAGCTCCAGTTATCTTTGGTTTATCTTAAAGAACGCTCGGGGTATGGTTTAAGTGGTTCAACAAGTAGGTACATCTATTGTCTTTAAAAAGGGAATGGTAATAATTATAGTATTATTACAGAATATTATTTTTATTTTATTCATATAATCGGGGATACTATAATATAAAATTATCATAATTGATATATAATTTATTTCTTGCTTTGTATAATTTTATATTATAATTGTGGATACTTCTTCTTCAAGTTAATATACAAAACATACAATGAACTAGAATATAAGTGGCAATGCTTTAGTAAAATTAGTGATGATGAAAAATTATTGAATTAAAAAATGTTTGGTAATTTTGTTAAATATAACAATAAAACATGATATTTTTCTTAGTCGATTAATCTCGATGGAAAATGTGAATATACACAAGCCTAGAAATGGGCAAGGACCGTGTAAATTGTATTCTACTAAATATAAAATCATCATTAAAGAAAAATATAAAGTGGAAATTAGTAAATAGTCTGAAAAGTTATAAATAATTTCTTGAGTCACATTTACAACTTGGAACTTATTTGGATAAGCCCCTTAACCATATTTTGTACATTTGTGGTAAATAAACTTTCAATTTCTCTTCTTCTTTGTTTAATCTGGTTAAACACCTATCACAGAGAAGGAAGTTGTGGCCAGGTTCTGTAATTTTTTAACTTGTACAGTGGAATGTATATATTGCAATAGTGCATTATTTTTATTTTGGAAGCTACAATTATCTGTGAATAAATAGAGTTTTAATATTTTTTGGTAGAATATTCTGAAAATGAAAATTTAGGAAACTTATGACCTCATTTTGCCCCTTCTTTGCTGTTAACTCATCATACATAAAAAAATGTGCAATACTAGTTTTTCGGGAGTACACACAATAGTTAAAAGACCACAGCTGATACTTGTAAAATACATCTTTACATGGGAGATGTAGAAGAGGCATATTTTGATGAAAATCAAATGATAATACTTAAAGAATATCATCTGGCTTTGATTTATCCAATATCTCTTTAAGATCAGAATAAAAATCCTCAGAATTTTTCATGTGTATTTATTTTTCTTGGCAATAATAGATTTCAATTCAATATTCGTTTCAGAGTCCAAGGAGTTTTGTGTCTTATCACATGTTTGACGTGTGTCCGATCTGGGCGACCAAATGATAAATTATAATTTGTATTAAAATGTCTACAAGAATATTCATATTTTAAAATCGATATAATTCCCTCTACACGTTTTAATAATTGTTTATATATTTCTGTCTTATACTTTTGTAAATACAGTTTTTAAAACTTATTTATAATTAAATCAGCAGATAACTATCGTTTATTATTGTTATCATATCTACTTTAATGTGAAACACATTTTGGATAACTATTAATGTGTGTATCCATTCGAAATACAATTTTGTCAAGTAATTTATTTACTCGATTTTCATGTTTACCGCGTTTGTCTTCTGGACTAAAATTATGGCTTATAATATATCGACAAATGCGTTCAACAACTGATTTCCCTATTCCAAACATCGAACATAATGCATTAATGCTCCTTTACACACGAATAATTCATTTGAGTCGATACGAATTTTATATATAGTAGAATACAATTTACACGGTCCTTGCCCATTTCCAGGCTTGTGTATATTCACATTTTCCATCGAGATTAATCGACTAAGAAAAATATCATGTTTTATTGTTATATTTAACAAAATTACTAAACATTTTTTAATTCAATAATTTTTACAGCCTTGCATTGACGAGGTCATCCCAGTAGACACAATAGAGACTGTGAAGAGCAAGTACTTAACTACTCTAATAGAAAATGGTCTACAGAAGAAGCTAAAAACCAGTGTAGCTTTCATTGACTTATCAGCCGCCTATGACACGGTCTGGAGATACGGTTTACTGTATAAAATTAGTAAGGTTATTGAATGCCGAAAGCTAGTAACACTTTTGGAAGAAATCCTAGCAAATCGACGCTTTTAGACAACAAAGAGAGCAGATGGAGGTCAGTGAATAATGGGCTTCTCCAGGGTTCAGTATCAGCTCCAACCTTGTTCAACCTTTATATACATGACATTACAAATACGGAAGGGGTTAAGTTCCAATTTGCGGACGACATAGCTATCGCATACCAAACTGAAGACCTAAAGGATAGTAGTGTATTTTTAACCAATGACCTAGAGTTAATGAACACATATTTCCGCAAATGGCGATTAAAGCCAATTCCAGCGAAAACTGAAATATGTGCATTCTATTTTAACAACAGTCAGGCTAAGAATAAACTTGAGGTGGAATTCGACGGAGTAAGAGTGAACCATAATTTTTGTCCTAAATATTTGGGTATTACGTTAGATCGTGCACTAACATTTAACGCGCGTCTGAGTACCCTAAGTAAAAAGATTCGATCCCGGTGTAACCTCGTACAAATGTTGGCTGGTACGAGTTTGGGTTGCCAATGCAATAACCCTAAGGATTGCAGCTCTGGAACTATTGTATAGTACAGCGGAGTTGGGGTCCCAAATTTGGTGTAATAGTTCATACGTAAATAAATTAGATCCGCAACTGAACAGCGTTATGAGAATAAACAGTGGCACTGTAAAATCCATACCACTCCAGTGGCTGCCAGTACTGGCAAACATTAAACCTCCAACCATACGAAGGAAAGAAGCACTTATAAAAACTATTAAGAAGGCTGAAGACCTAAAACGATCACTCTTATACCAGATGCTACTCCGAACTCCGGAAAAGCGGCTAAAATCTAGGAGTCCACCTGGTGAGACGGCTTGAAAACTGATCAGTTCAAGATTATTATTATTATTATTATTATTATTATTATTAATTATTATTATTATTATTATTAATTATTATTATTATTATTATTTAAGAGTGGGCTAGCTTTTCTGCACCAAACCGGAAGCTAGTACCCGACCTTATTCAAGAAGTTCCAGAGATGAATCTCCCTCGTAGCACGTGGTCTGCTGTAAACAGACTTCGAATAAGTCATGGTCGGTGTGGCGCTCTTTTACATAAATGGGGGTTCCAAGACAACCCAGCTTGGCATCAGACAATGAATCACATCGTAACAGAGTGCCACAGAAGAAAATTCAACCAAGGGTTTGAAGGAA
Source organism: Pemphigus obesinymphae (assembly GCA_025469235.1). Lineage (NCBI taxonomy): Eukaryota > Metazoa > Arthropoda > Insecta > Hemiptera > Aphididae > Pemphigus > Pemphigus obesinymphae. Next base: position 28,950 of record JAIPRL010004590.1, on the reverse strand, counting down.
TGTGACCTCAGAAGCAATAAGGTGGATTAAAAATCTCGACATATGCTTATGAAGAATATCACATCTTGAGAACTCTTACATCCTATATTTTTAATTTTTTTACTTTTGATTATAGTTATATTTAATTTAAACCATTATGTAATATTTTATATACTAATTATTATTATATTATTCTATGATTTGTTATGATATTGTTAGTAAAGTTGATTTGTGTAAAGCCATACGAAATAAATAAATAACGCCAAATCATGACTAACCACCCTTTCCGCATCCTATTTTGGAACGCCAACGGCATCCGTAATTAAGCAAACGAACTCCTAGCTCCATTAGTTAATTTGAAAATCGATATAATATTACTAGGAGAAACACAACTAAATCCAAAATCTCCCTTCCAGCTAACAAACTTCATCACATACCACACTGAATACAATCCACAGGCCGGCTTCCCATTTCACGGGGGCACGGCGGTTCTTGTACATCGCCGATTAGTTCATAGACAAATATTTTTAAACACGCTAATGTATTCAACAACAATATTGGCCATGATACCATACGCATCTCTGCGAGGTACAAAAGTCCGGCCTAGCGCATAGGCAAAACCTTAACGATGGGCTGCGACAATTTCATCATTGCAGGCGACTGAAATTCTAAACATCCTTACTGGAATAGCTGCTGCACGAATCCTGCAGGCAACGTATTATATAACCATTTTACCAATTCGGATTATTCCATCATCACTGCGGACTCGCCCATTTTTTTCCACCGATCATACGAAACAATCCAGGCGTACTCTATATTACCCTCATCAAATTGCCTCGTCAAACTATAGATATCCACAACCTTGAACCTTAGACCATAACCCAGTCTTAATCAACATCTCTAATTCACTAATTTCATCATCACCTCCCAAGTAAACCGTTGGATAAACTGGAAAAAGTTCAACTTAACGCTAAACCTTATAAACATAACATCAAGCATTCCCCTGGGTACTACCAAAAAAATCGATAAGCTATAACGAACATCACCTCCACTATCCAAACTACAATCAACACAAGCTCTGTAATTAACACCAAACGGAAAATTTTTTGAAAAATCCCTCCTAAGATTACTCTTCAAATCACGGAAAAAAATCGGCTTCCCATAGAGTGGCAACACTCCCCCAACTCAGCCACTAAATGTCTTTTAAGTTCAAAAATAGCCTTCATAACAATGATACTAACAATCCATCAGTAGAACGAATGGGATCAGTTTCTTGACTCTCTAAGCACCAATATCAATTCCATTTATAAGCTTTATAAAAAACTACCGCATAAAGTACCAACGACCCATCCACTTGATGGACCAAATGGCCCATTGTTCGCAGCAGCCAAAAAATTTGAACTGTTCGCTACTGAATTCTGAATTCTCCCTAAACTCGGGTCTCGCCGTTCTAGAAGTTGAAACTAACCTTTAAAATATAAGTAAAAAAAAATACACCTTTACATTTTTACAACTTCCGGTACAATACAGCACTTGACAGCAAAGCCCCCGGCGAAGACACTATTTCAAATACATCCTTAAAAAATCTTCCTGAAAATTTCGTCCTATTACTCCTACTACTAACCCGTATCATCAATGGCCGTCTATGCTTATCTTATTTCCGAAGTCTTGGAAATATGCCACAATAATAATGATACCGAAATCTGGGAAAGATCATAAAACCCCAACAAACTACCGCCCTATAGCACTATTGTCATCGATGTCCAAAGTGTTTGAACGAGTTATACTCCATGAACTAAACAAATCCATTACCGCATCGATCCGAGAAAAAGAATTTGCATTTCGGCGCAAACACTAGACAACCCTACAACTTTCAAAACTAACAGACGAACTCTGCAATCACACAAATAACAAGAAAACCACTGCGGCCATATTCCTAGATGTTGAAAAAGTATTCGATAGAGTATATATTCTTATATCATTGACGCATGATTTTATCCGGTTGTTCACTAACATGTGATCTATTTGGTTTCTTACTTACCCACATGGGGAGATATATATATTTTTTTTTATTTAGGTAGGTAATATATATTTTATTTTACCTATTCATTGCAATTATTTTTTCAAGTATTCATTGTAATACAATTTAATAATAAAGACTTATTTTTAATTTCAGATTGTACCTACTTCCACCAGACAGATTATAATAAATAATTATAAATTTATGTTGGCTGAAAACCCAAAGATTACTTTGAGGGAAGTTCGTAAGGAATTGTCAAAGAGACTAGGAATTGGTGAAACAACAATATCCAACACCATATCTGAGTATAACAGCACTAAGACAGTTTCAACTCCAAGTTCGTCAAGGGTTCGAACATCATATAAACAAGCATTTGATGATTTCCATAGGAATGCAGTCCGAAGACATGTTCATTCCTTTTGGTTCAATCGAGAAGTACCTACAATAGACAAAATCTTTCGGGTGGTATCTGACGATGATAGTCTTCCTTCAATATCACGCACAAATCTATTTCATCTTTTGAAGGCAATGGATTTCGAATATACCAAACGTGGTCGAAATAGTGCCATGACTGAAAAAGATGAAATAGTTATGTGGCGTAGACGGTTTCTTAGAGATATAAGGAGATATCGTGAAGAGGGTCGTCACATATATTACCTTGATGAAACCTGGGTCAATGCAGGTGAATGTACGAGCAAAACATGGGTCGATACTACTGTGAAGTCTCATCGTGATGCATTTTTGAAAGGGTTAACTTCTGGATCTCAAAACCCATCGGGTAAAGGAAAACGTCTTATTGTTCTACATATAGGTTCTGTAGATGGTTTCGTACCCGATGGATTACTTTTATTTGAATCCAAGAAAAACACTCGAGATTATCACGATGAGATGAATGGGGACACTTTTTGTGATTGGATGAAAACTGTACTCCCACGACTACGTGAGAATAGTGTCATTGTTATGGATAATGCCTCATACCATTCGGTGAAAATAGATAAAGCACCAAATTCATCAACTAGGAAGGCTGACATTATTCGGTGGTTGGAAGCCAAGGGTGAGATTGTCCCTAATAATTTAGTTATTATTGAATTGCTTGACATTGTGAAAAGAATAAAACCACTTCATGACAAATACGTGATTGATGAACTAGTGAAGGAAAGTAACAAGATAGTACTCAAATTACCACCATATCACTGTGAATTAAACCCCATCGAATTGGCCTGGTCATCAGTAAAGAATCATGTAAGAATGAATAACAAAACTTACAAATTGCCGGATGTAAAACAACTCTTGGTGGAAGGCGTACAATACAATGAAAGAGGAGGAAAAATTCTGGCAGATGGATTATATTGTAGATGACCTATTATCCGCTGAAGTACAACCAGTAGTAATGACTATGGGAAGTACTTCTGAAGAATCCGAAGAAGACTATTAACTATTTAAAAAGACAAAAAAAATCTCACTTAAATATATAGTCAAATAAATACACAAATTTTACATTTTATTTCAAACAAACACATATTTCAGTTATAAATTTACCGCTTTCAGTGGAAAATGAGTTTTTCACTGACAATGGTAACTCTATAACTGAAATATATATTTGCTTGAAATAAAATATAAAATTTTGTGGATTTGTGTTTTATGTACTCAATTTATAAATATAGTATATTATACATTAGTTTTTTTTCTTTTAATTTAATTTAATTTGTATATATTGTAAATATTTTAACATCAGTAATTGTAATAAAATAGTTAAATATTTCATAATATTATCTTGTTCCCTTTTATTGAAATACCTACCCATATTTCAAAAAGTTATAAATGATAAGGAATAGAAAAATAATAAATTTTAAATAAAATAAAAACAGGTATACATTAGGTATATATATTTATAGTAATCAACTGGAAATGATTGGTGAAACATTATGTATTTTCATTCACACACAGACTAGAAATTTTTACAAAATGTAAACAAAATACCAAAAGGTGCAATATAATATATATTTATGAGATATAATTTGTATTGGATATGGATAATAGACTTAGACATGGGCATAATAAAAATGTTAAATGTTTATTGCTTAATAAAATGCATATAGGTACATGGTTTTTAAAATGTTTTTTTGAAACGGATGCTGCATAATAAAAAAAAAAATTAAAATAAATAGTAAGAACATGACATTATATATAAAACTACATTATAAAATAAATATCACACATGTAGTAATGTTTCTTTTTGATTCCAATATCCTTTAACAAAAACATCCTCCTTTGCAGTTTTTGTAAGTGGTGATAAACAAATATCATCTACAAATTCAATTGACTCATTAATTTGCATTGTACACGATTCTATAAACAAAATGTATAATATATTTAATTGCCTATATCAGTTACAACAATCAAAATTGGAATGTATAATCTATACATAGGTACAATAAGTACTTGGTAGATATGTATTATTAATCAAGAAAAGAAAAAATAGAAAAAACATATTTACTAGATAAAAAGTATAGGGATTGAGCAGAAATTTAAAGTATTTATTACTATAAAAATCCGAATACTGATTTTATACATGGCTTTTTTTTTTTTTTTGCTAATATGTGATATTATTAACTGTTATTTTTATTTTTTCTTATATGTCATTGTATAAATAAAATTTAATACCTCTACAAAATTCACTTTTTATTTAAAAAAAATATATATTTGCTTGAAATAAAAAGTAAAATTTTATGGATTTGGGTTTTATTTTATTTGTATTAATTATCCACAAGTATTCAATTTCTATGTATGTATATATGTGATATTGTACATTGACTGATTTTAATTTTTTTTTAAATTTAATTACATTTTGTAAATATTTTTAACATCGGTAATTGTAATAAAATAGATAAATGATTAATACAAATATCCTGTTAATTTTTGTTGAAATACCTACCTGTTTGGGAATGAGTTAATCCTTTACTATAATTGTATGTAATAATATGCAATTTTTGTATATTTCATGTCATAAAATGATTAATATTTCTTAGCTAGTGTTTGAAAATGTAATGATTTAATTTAATTAATTAATACTAATAATAATAGGTACATGTATCTAATGTATCTTTGAAATAATAGTTTTTAAGAGTAAAAGCGTAAAGAAAAACTACCAGAAATCAACTTTTTGGGAATTTAAAAACTAGTTATGTATATAACTTTATTAAGAAGACTACTAAATAGGCCTTGCTATAACTATTTATATTTTGTAATTTATCATTAAATTATAAATCCTTTATTTAACAATATTTTAAACATTTCTTATGTAGGCAATAATATTGTCATAATGCAATTTATAACATTTAAAAATATTAAGTCAGTATAGGTGTTCAATATAATTTTGTAAATGAATAAAAAGTTATTAACAATTAAAAACACAATAACATATATAGAAACTGATATATATATACATTTTTGTAAACAATTTTATAGGTAATATATTTATATAATATTACCCGTTTCAAATATTTGTAACATCATCTTCTGCATCAAACCATGAATGAGTATTCATGTAGGCAATGATAAACTTGCACAAGATGTTTTAGGTACCTATGGCAACAAATAATTAAAACAATAAATTACATTTTGGTTTCTTTATAAAATAATCTGTCAACATAATATATCGTCGCCGTCAAGCAAAAAGTATTCAAGTGTATTATATGGTTTTTGGTAGCACCAATAATAATTATATTATAATATAATATATTTTTTAGCATTTTTAAAAGTACAATAATTGTACTTTTACAAAAACTGAAAAATAAAATTGTTATCAAATTTCTTACTTGATATAATGTAAACCGTAATGATGTGTATAATTGACATGCTATAAGTGACCAAATAGTTTGATCAGTTTATGCTATATCTACTAAAAATATCCATTATAGGACTTGGTCATTTTATCTGTATAACAATATAATTTAAATAACACATATAATAATGTTTTTCATTTGGTCATTTTACTCATGTAACCAGTTTTTGCATAACAACGATGATATAATATATTATGATAGGTAAATTATATATTTACCTGTGCAAAACACAAATTAAACCAAAATGCCCAATGTTCATCGTTATAAAGCGCACGTACAGCACTTTCAACGAGTAGGTACTTGTAATAATTTTCATCGTTGATAAATAAATAAATAATACGAACATACAAAAAATATATAAAATTACTGTAATTATACCACAGAATGACAATGATAACGGATATTATGATAAGATAACACATTGACAGATGTATGATATTATGATTCTACTGTATGCACGGCGATCGTGTCGGAAACCGTCGTGTGACGATTGTATACGACAACAACAGCCAATGACAGAGCCGCTATTAACCGCCGGGGGGTCTAGCATCGCTCTGGTATTCATTTTGCATGCGCGTTTTCGGTATAATCTTAATCTGAATAGAGTATAGAAATCAGAAAACCCCCGTCATGTACATCTGCTGATATTGACTACGGATCTAAAATTGATACCATTCTTGCTACAGTAAATGAAATAAAAAAATCATTATCTAATCATGAAAATTTGTTTTTAAAACTGATAAGAAACTTGATGAAGTTTCTAGACAACTTCGTGATATGAGTTCTCGTATTTCTTCACTTGAATATAGAGTTAACTTAATAGAAAACCGTCTTTCTAATGTTGAAACCTCAGATTCATCGAATGTGGCAGTAATATCTGAAGTTTTCGATAGACAATCCAGATCTCGTATTTGATTATTTTTAATGCTCCAGAATCTGGCGATAATACTTCGGAAAAAGACTCGTCATTAATTAAATCATTATTCGACAGTTTATCTCTTAATGTGTTTCCAACAATGGTCTCTAGATTGGGCAGAAAATCAGTAAAACCACGCCCTTTAAAATTTACTTTGCAAGAATCGTCTGATGTTTTTATCGTACTAAAAAATAAACATACGCTACATGCATCTCAAATCTACAGTGCTATTCGTATTTTCCCGGATCGCACCCTAATGCAACGTAATCAACTTCGGGACGTCATAGCAAAACTTGAAGGACGGAAAGCAGCTGGTGAAACAAATTTAATTGTAAAGTTTCTAAAAGGTATACCAACAATTTCAAAAAACTCATAAACAGGCCGTGTCTCAATACTTTAAATTTATATTACCAAAATGTTCGCGGAATCAATTTTAAATTAAATGTTTTGTAATGTTTGTTTATTTGAATACGACTTTATCTGTTTATCTGAAACCTGGTTATCGCCAAATGTCAATACGCCTGAATTGGGTTTTCATAATTACGCTACTTATCGCTACGACCGTAATCCGAGTACAACTAATTGTTCTAGGGGTGTCGGTGTTTTGTTATCAGTAAATAATACATTTTTTCCTCGCGTATTGCCTAGGTATACCCGATAGTCCAGTGGAACATATATTTGTCCTTGTTAAAATTAATTTTAATTATATTCTAATTGGGAATGTTTATTTTCCTCCTCGTACAGATATTTCAATTTATAATAAACATTTTGAAATTATCAATACTCTATTATTAAGTTATCCACTCATAAATAATATAATTTTAGTCGGTGATTATAATTTTCCTAAATTTCAATGGCTCCCTAACTCTATTGGATTTTCTCCTAATCTATTTAACCTAAGCAAAACTGAGTTAGATTTTTTATTGAAAGTATCTTATTTAAATATTTTCCAATTCAATGATGTTATGAATAGTAATGGTTCAATCCTTGATCTAGTTTTTTCTGATTTAAATAATATATCTGTTAATAATTCGGTTAATCTATTGGTCCCTTGTGATAATTATCATCCGGGTTTATTAGTTTTTATTCCTATTATTGTAAATAAACCAATTGATTATAGTTTATGTGTATATAATTTCTATACTTGGAATTACGCAGATATAACAACTACTTTAGCGGCGATTAATTGGTGTAGTTAATTTAAAAAACTAAATCTAAATGATGCTGTTAATATGTTTTATTGTATTATTTATGAAGTCATCGATATATTTGTACCTAAAGTAATTAAGAGTCAATCAAATTACCCTCCGTGGTATTCTAAAAATTTAAAAGATTTAATTTTTTTAAAAAAAATTGCTCATAAAGTGTATTAGAGTACTGATTTGGCGAGTGATTACAATATTTTTTCAGAACTTCGTGCTAAATGTAAATTTTTTTTAAAAAAAGATTATCATTATTACATTAACAAAATTCAGATAAACTTAAAATCTTATCCGACTCAATTTTGAAACATAAATAATAAACGCAAAAGTAATTTCTTACCTAATTATATGCATTTACACAATGAACAGTTTAATACGCCCAATGATATAATTAATGCTTTTGCTAAATATTTCTCTATTGTTTATGAAAACCACAATAGTATTAATATAAATTATATACAGTCTATTCTGCCTAAAGTTCTTTTATCTCCTATACATTCAATATCTATTAATTTAATTGAAGTTTTGAAGCACTTAGCTCCTTAAATTCTAACTCCAGTCCTGGTCCTGATTTACTACCAAGCGTTTTTTTAAAATATTGTAAATTTGTTATTTCACAACCGTCGCTGTTTTTATTTAATTTATCACTCTCTACTGGTATTTTTCCTGATGCATGGAAAACTAGTTTTATACGTCCTATTCCGAAATCCTTAGATCTTTCAAATATTTCAAACTACCGACCAATATCATTGCTTTCTCTTATACCTAAAATTTTTGAATCAATAGTTTCAAATAAAATTTTACCTGACTTAAATAATGTAATTATAGATGATCAACATGGTTTTCGGCGTAATAGAAGCACAACTACTAATTTGCTTATGTTTCATAATTTTGTATTTGATGCCCTCTCAGCTGGATCTAGTGTTGACGTTATATACACGGATTTTGCTAAGGCATTTGATAAAGTTAATCCATCAAATTTTATTTAAAAAATTAAAAGAAATTGGAATATGTGGTGTTTTTCTATCCTGGCTTATATCTTTCATTGAAGATCGTTATCAAATCGTAGCTTACCAAGAACATTGGTCTATCCCAATTTGAGTTACATCTGGAGTACCCTAAGGATCTCATTTAGCGCCAATTTTATTTCTAATTTTCATAAATGACATTTCGTTTCAAAATTGCTCTAAACTAATGTTTGCTGACGATATGAAAATATTTCGTAAAGTTAACTCCAAAATTGATGCTGATATGCTTCAATATGATTTAGATACCCTCTATGAGTGGTGCACTAACAATTGCTTAACTCTTAATATTAATAAACGTCAGAAAATGACTTTTTCCAGAGCTAGGGTGGTCTCTAATTTTAATTATTTTATCAATGGTGAATTATTACCTCGGTCTATGGGACCTATTAAAGACCTTGGTATCTTATTTGATCCAAAACTTAAATTCGATTATCATATTAATAATATTGTAAATAGATCTCACAAAATCTTAGGGTTTATTACTCGAAATTGTGCTGATTTTACTGATAAATATGTTTTAAAATCTATATATTGTTCTGTAGTTCGCTCTATTTGTAAATATGGATCAGTTATATGGTCTCCATATCAGTCTGGTCATAAATCTAGATTAGAAAAGGTCCAACGAAAATTTGTACGATTCCTTTCTTTTAAATGTTCCATTCCCAGAGAACCTCACTCTTCATATGTTCCACTTCTATCTATCCTTAACCTTGAAACATTAGAACAACGTCGATTACGTTTAGATCTTTATTTTCTATACAAGATTTTATCTGGAAATATTGACTGTCCTAATTTTTTAAGTCAATTATCTTTTCTAACTCCTATTCGCATTACTCGGTCTAAATACGTATTTCTTCTAAAGAAACAAGTAACTAATTATGCAAGTAATACCCCCTATAATAGAATTATGAACAGTGTAAATGACCTTGAAATTGATTTGCTCGTTTCACCTAACCTATATTGGTTTAAGATTTACTGTAATTTCTTACTTTGTAATCTTTAATTATATTTATGGATATATATATTTTTTTTTCATTTACTCTACTTATGTAAAATTATTATCTTTTACCTACTGTATTTATATATTATCATTATCATTTAACTATACTTATAGATTATCTTTATCACTTTGTTAAAATTTACTTTTAATCTTGTAATGTAATTGGGCATTCGCCCGTTTCAAATAAAAATAAATAAATAAATAAACATAATCTTTTCTTGTTGGAATTAAGAATTATTTCACTGTTTTGAAATGATGGTGTCAAAAAAAGTTATGTGCTTTTAAAGTTTATAAATTGTATATATGTGCTAATCTAGATTTATTCTTTATGTATAATAATATATATTTTATATGGGGTTGGCTGTGGTCGAGATGCATATTTCGGTGTGCGAGGTCCCCAGTTCGACTCTCAGGTAGCAAATGAAATTTTTCTCGCTGGTGGCGTCTGGTCTCTAGTGCATGACGGCCATAATTACCAAACCCGTTCAATAATTTGTTAGCTATGCTTGACAAATATTATCATACAATATAATTATCAGGAAAATCTGAAGTATACACTATACACTACCCAGTATTTTATAAAAAAAAAATGAGTTCTATTACTTTTTTTTTTAAATGGGGTATAACTGTGATTTATGCAAAGAAGAATTTCCAACCAAGTCTTCATTGACAAGGCATCTGTTAAAAAAAAACAGTAACAAGTTTTATGTCTTTATGGAACCCATGGACTTAATGCATATGATTTTGAATTAATAACCATAATGGTTATCGATGACTTGGGTTCAAGGTTTCCGTGTTGTTTTATGTTTACTGATATGAAAGACATAAAAATATATAGAGTTGTTTTCAATTATTAAAGAAGTCACAGGTATAATAAAACCTCAATATACCGTTTTATTATATTGTTGAATCTTTTTATGCGACATGGGAAACAATATTTAAGGTTCAGTTCAACATTGAATTTTATGTTCATGGCGTATCGATAGAGCTTGGCGACGAAATTTAAATAAGATTATTGGAACTCAGTGTAAAGAAAACAATCAGCGATACACAAATATACAAAATCGAAAAAGAAACATATATATAAAGCATTAATAATCACAGTTCTATAATTATAAAACAGATAAAATGAAACCAGATTGTGCACTCGGGGTTAGAATAATAGAATCGTGAATAATATGCTGTGATTGGGTGCTCGCTAAGTGGCGTATCCAGTTACAATGAATACATTTATTGTACGCTTCATTTACAATATGTTTGCTACACTGACCGATTTAATCTATAATTTAAATTATAAACCTTGAATGTTATTTACTGTTTATAAATGATAATAAATAATATTAGGATTTAAATCATTAGAAAATCATTAAAGACTTTTAGATTCTAACATGTGGTAACACTAATTTGGGGGCTCGATAGTAACTATCGAATTCGATTTTTTTCGATAAGCATTGAATGCACAATCTGTTTTCATTTAATCTGTGATTAAATTATATTGATAACTGATAAGATTTTTAGATTTATGATATGGTGCTCGCGCATGCTCAGAATGTATACAGTTCAATACTGTATTTAAACGCTCCTGTTCTTTATCCAATGTTCATGATATTGACAATTGATTTCTATACGAGTACCCTAGTCACAACTGATTACGGATGATCTAGTTCAAGTTTTTCCCATTAGGTTGGCGCTGCTTGTTAACAGTGTTGTTATAACGAGACCATGTTAACTTTTACCATAGAATAAGGATACTTAGAATGCAAACTCTACCGATTTTTTGATATCGTTGCGACGGTGTTGCGAAGCGACTGGTTTACTTTGCTATTAAACATCGATAGTGCGCTATACCTAATCAATATCGCATAAGATCGATAGTACAAATAATCGATATTAATATCGATTTATTATTGTTATTTTTATTAAAATATTTCGTAAATTATTACTATCATCTCAATATCATAGAATAAGGATAAAAAATTAAAATAAAACAACCAATGAATAAACGAATAAATTTATTTGTACAAATAATAACATAAATACAATTATTTACAAATAATAACTTAAATACAATTATTTATATTAAATATCATAGATATATTAGTTATCTTATTATGTACAAAAGGTGCACAATAAAAATAAAGTCATAGGAACATAAAATTACATTATGAAATAATAAATATCAATATAATACAAGTGGAGAACTAGGAACACTAAGGTTTAGAGCAATTACCAAACCATGAAGTCTGCATACGTGAGTATTGTAAATAGAACCCTAAACGTCCTAATCGGGATCGCCAAGGAAAACTAGGATCTATGTGTACAAAATTATGTGTATATATGATATGTCTTTTTTTCCTTCGCCTTCTCTCCCAACTATTTGGGGTCCGCCACCCTGGTCCTACACTTCCACTTAACTCTATCTCCCGCATCTTCTTTACTTACTCCCACCTTCCTCATATCACTACTAATACTAGTAACTACCTTAAAGACCTTGTATTATTCACTTATTAGATCAATATTGGAATATGGCTCTGTTGTTTGGGACCCTAATACTGCAAATAATACAAGAATGCTTGAGCGGGTACAGAATAAATTTTTAAAATATGTTCATCTAGCATTAATGATTGATTGTCCTCCTCATAATTATACACCAGTGCTCTTGATATATTAGCTGTTCGTAGACATACTATTAATCTAAATTTTTTGTTAAAAATACTGAATGGCCAAACTGAGTCACCTTCATTACTTTCACAAATTCCTTTTAAAATTCCAGCTTGCTTTATCCGGCACTTTGCCCATTTTAATCTTCCAACATCCTCAATTATTTATAGTTTAAATGAATCACTATGGCGTTGTATGTTTATAGCCAACTCTGACCCATTGTTTTTATATATTATTTTAACATTAATGTATAAAAGTACAGTTTTCTTTAAATTATCAATGTATATTAACGCAATACTTGTCATTATAATAAATATAATTCAGAAGTATTTTAAATAAAAAATCCTGATGATATTACTTGTTTCATTTCTATAAACTTATAGTACTAATGTTGGGAACAGATACATTAGTCAAACTAAGTTCTCGAGCGTTCGCGCGAACCAGACAGTGCGTACACGCCGTATTTTGCAAGCGTTCGCTGCCGGCACTGTTCCACCCCGTAGGCAACCGGCTTTTTCGGCGACGACCGACCGTTACCGTCGTCTTCGCACCACTTTTCTAGTCAGTCAGTCGTTGTTGCCGGCGTCCGTCGCAACGCGTACAAGCCGTTCTTGGTATCAAGCCGCCATTAGGTGTCGTCGGCGGTCTCCTCGTAATAGTTGTTCTTTTCTTTTCGTTTTGTCGGTAACACGTTGTGTTTGTTATTTCGCGAATAGGCAATCCGTGCCTCCGTCACGCTCCTACGCTCGACCGTCGCGTTTCGTGCGTTCGTACGGCGCCGCCGACCACGTGTCCACGTGCAGCTTCTTTATGCGTGCGTGCAGACGCTCGTCATTGCTGTCGTTCCTGCTTTGCAGCTCAGCCGTCCGACTTTACCAACGATTTCGAACCAACCGAATTGTCCGAATAGGTAGTAGTACGACGGTAGTACCTATGTATATATACGATAATTTATTTTTGTAAAACTCGTACAAAACTGAAACCTTTAATTATAAATTTCCAGTGCGCGAAGTTATAATAACTTAGGGCACTTTTGCCCCTTTTGATTATTTTTAAAATCGCATCTGTCCCAGCAGCAATCCACCGAGAGGAGAGAGTTTGGATCTGAAGGGTAATACGGATGAGTGAGTGAGTAGTCATGATCGGTAACAGGGATCCTGAGGATGTAGGAGGTATACAAAAGAAATCTGTTTTGAACACGTTCAAGGCGAAATTTATCTTTCACAAGAAAAGGGTGCTATATAATGACACCGTACTCAAGAAGTAGCCTAACGAGTGCAAAATACAATGTACGGAGACTTAGTGCTGATACAAATTGTTTTGTGTTACATTTAATGAAACCTAGTACTTTTAATGCTCTGGTGACAGTGATATTAATATGGTGTTCAAAGGAAAGAGTTGAAGAACAATAAATACCAAAATATTTAATAATTGATACTCGTTGAAGTTGAGAGTTATTAAGGAAGTAAGAGTGAACTAGAGGTGAACGAGATCGGGAGATAGTAAGTACTTGACACATAATCAAATTGAGAGTGAAGTCTATGTTAGTAACCCAATGATAAAAGGAATCAAGTTCATCTTTTAAATTTTGGCAATCATCAAGAGAGTCAATTTTGATATTTTTACGTCATCTGCATAAAGTAAGAATTTCACCTGTTTTAAATTGGCAGAGATAGAGTTTACAAGTAGGCAGAATAAGAGAGGACTAAGATGCCCACCTTGTGGAACCCTAGACGGAACATTCACTATATCAGACTGAGTATTATTAATTTTAACAAATTGTTTTCTACCCCAGAAATAAGAAATTAGCAAGCCAAAAGTGGATTACCAATTCCTAAATTCATAAGTTCATTAGAGAGTAGGTTTTAGTCTACAGAATCGAAGGCTTTGGAATCTACAATTATTGAATAATACTTAGAATTTTTTTAACTTTTCAAGTATTTTATTTTTAATTGCTCGAGAAAGTAAATGTATAATTTCATTTTGAATCCCCTTACCTAGATAATGATTATGAATCTCCTTATTTTGAATTCTGCGAACATGTTCTGATAAAACACTATCAAATTTTGCCAGCAACTATACTAGTCCGAGAAAATTGCCATTATTGTTTTCATAAAGAACATCGTTTGTACCTCAAAAAGGTAAACATTGTTTACCAAGAAATTCAATGATTGCCATTAAACGCTTATGTACATTTTGCCAATGCCGAGTTTCATTATTTAATACACGGGCAGCATCTATGGTTTGATTGCTATTTAATCTAGCAGACAGTTCCATCCATTTTTTTAAAGAATTAAAATGTATTTCGCTTGTTTCATGTTCTTAAACTATATTGTGTACGTTTTTCCAATCATTACAGCCAAATTTAGTTAGTGCATAATTTTCACTACTAAATATTTTACAACAAAAACAGTACACAACATCATTTTTAATAGAATAAATTAACCACGTACGTTCAATAACTTCACCATTTTTTAATGCTTTACTTAAAATTGAAATTGGAAACCGACGATTTAAAGCATATCTAGGATATTTGAAATCTTTACTTGGTTTAATGGGACCTGTTTTTACTACTTGAAGTCGTAATGAATCTGAAAAAATCGCTGGTTATATCCCGGGGTCAGATATATTATTTTCATTTTCATTAGATTTAAAACTTGCTTTTTCTTCCAAAGTTGTGTTTATTTCATTATTAAATATAAATGTTATCGGAAATTTATTCTGAGTTACCAACTTCTTTTAAACTGTCAGTAACTTCTAAGGTTTTTGGTTCTTCTAAAATAATATTAGAATGTGTTTCTGGATTATTTAAAACTTCATTATTTTTTTTCAAATATTTTTCAAAGGAACCAGAGTTTTTTTAATTTCTTCATCACGTTTTAATTTTTGTTTTCGATGTGCAGCTCTTGAAAATCGTATACGTTTTTGCTCTGACATATTCAATAAATATTAATGTGATAATCCAACAAAATTAATACCAATTAAGTGTTGCAGTTATAAATTTATTTTTATTTATGCGAAAAAATGAAAATTGTACACGTTCACGCACTTGATCCACTATCACTATCATTCTACAGCAAAAACTACGTGTCAGGCAGCTGAAAGTTCGGGACTAAATGCCGTTGTGTCATTGACCGTTGTTTTGCAACTAAATAATAATTCTAAACTCGATAAGAACGTGCATTCGTCTGTGGTCGACTAACGCATGTATCGTTATCGCCGTTCTATTTATATGCAGTATAACGATTTTGGTGCGTTCTCGGTAAACGAAGTATCAATAGTATATTCAATGGCGGCTCCCGAGTAAATTTATTGGCGAGACTGAACATTTAATATAAAAAATTATGAAAAAAACATTTTTTTTCTTTCTTTTTTTATTAATAATTGTAATAGATTTTTAATTATAAGATAAGATAATTTATAGTTTTTTATATACTAAATCAATTCTTAAAAAAAGAAAATATATAGGTAATAAAATTCGTATATAATAGGAATAAATAAATAAAAAATAATAAGTACTAAAAATAATATATTACGCGATACGCCGTACTAGCTATTACTAGCTAATGGCCTAATGCGAACGGTTTGCGATGCAAACGGCAGAACTTTAAAAGAGTCCAGTCTCAATATACTGTATAACGGCAACACAATTTACCATGGAGAGAGACATTTATATGTATTGTGTATACTATATACTAAAATAAAAATATAATTTAAACTGCAATATTACGTCAGAAAAGTAAAAAAACAAAGTTTTTATTTGAATACATTTTTGAATATTTAATCATATATGATGTTTAAAACTAAAATATTTTTAGATCGTCTGACTAAATATAATGAAACAGACGAAACATTTTCAGTACGCGTATCAATGTTGGATTGTATGTAATACGTTTTGAGTCTTATATATTATATTATATTCATATTTGAAAGAATGAAAAGGTTCTAAATACATTTTTAGAAAAACCCCTTTTTAAATTTTTCTGTATCTATTAATTTCAGAATTTCTCTAATCCGATAATTATTATTGTTCAAGATATAGAATACATATAATTAGCTAATGCCATAAATAGAATTTTGGGGTAATATTTAAATTAGTTTTTCTCACATAGTATTCTTATAATCCAGAATAATATTAAATTTAGTTTCTGAGAAATTATCTCTTTCTATAATATCGACTATAAGGAGGACGCCGAACATACGATTTTTAAAGGATTCTGTATAGTAAGTACATTTTAAAAGTCTTTTTCTTCTCATTCGCCTCCTATCCAAACTATTTGGGGTCGGCTACCCTGGTCCTACACTTCTACTCAACTCTATCTCCACTATCTTCTTCTATCACTTGCTATCACACCCCCACCACCTTTTTCACCTCCTTCCATCAACAAAAGTTTTCTTTAGTAATTTCAATGCGTCAGTCTCTTCCCTCCTTAAACGAGCCATCTTATCTATTTTTCCTCACTTTGTATACTATCGAAGATACTCTTATACTACCTCATATATAGTCATACCTTATTTTATCTTCTCTAGTAACTCCACTCATCCACCTCAATATTCTCATCTCGACTACACTCATTTTCTGTTTTATCTGTTTATTTAATTTCAAAATTTTGTTCCCTTTTCATTGCAGATCTCATCACTATCTTATAAAATTTACCTTTTAACCTAATAGAAATTGTTTTGTCACACTAATTATCTGATTCATCTCTCCATTTCTTCCATCCACACTTAATCCTACATTTCATATTATCTTCGAAGTCCCCATTTTTCTGCACAAAGCACCCTAAATACTTGAACTTCTCAACCTTTCTTTCTACATCCCTATTCAACTTTATTTTTAATCTTTCCCTATACCCCACATGTTTCCTTTCACCATAATCATACTCTATATATTCTGAATTACACCTAATAATTCTTAGTCCTTTACTTTCCAGAGCTTTCATTCTATCCTTCAAGTCTGCTATTCACTTATTCAGACTCTCTTCTTTCAGTACTATATCATTTACAAACATCATGCTCCATGATACCTCACCCTGAATATCCTTCATTGTCTTATCCATTATCAGGGAAAATAAGTAGGAACTCAAAGCTGAACCCTAATGTACTCCCACTCTGATCCTAAAATCCTCAGTTTCTCAACACAGACTTCTGACTTCTGTACTCGTCACATTACACATAGTATATTTCAAAATTAATTTAAAAATAAATCTGTATCAGTATTACATTTTATTGTTGTGTGATCACTATATTAGTCAAAAAAATCGTATTTTAAGAAAAAATAATGAATAATCTTTTTTTATTTTATATTTTTTAAAATAACGACAGTAGAAAACACATTTTATCAACAATATTATATTAACATTTAGTTTCTTAATTACAACTACAGCCCGAAAATAATTTTTTTCGCAAAACAATTTTTTACAATAACATATCAAAATTCACGAGTATTCAATGACTATACTAAGGGATCTTGTGAAAATATTTTATTATTATAGTTTTTGTTGATTAATAATGGTGCACAAAATATATTGAAATCTAATTATTGAATAAGTATACATTTGGTAGAATAATTCTATATAATATTTACAAAATATCGATTTAACACTGTTAATAGATTTGATGATTAGGTACAATGGATGCTTACTTTTCTTAATAGAATTAAATTACTTAAATTAAAAAACTTCATCTAATTTACGTAATGAACATTTATAGGTTATAATATTTGACTTTTATTTTTAATATTTAGTTTACAAAAATCCACTAGATGACGATCTAATTGAGGAAATAGAAATTACAAACGATATATTTCATAATAAAGATATGGAGATTTTATTAGATTTAAATGCATGGTCATTGACTATAGAAAGGTATGCCAAACATAATTAAAAGAAGACACAACACTAAAAAGTACGTAACTAATAATAAATGTTAAAGGTTTAATCAGTCCATATTAATGTGTTTAATAAGAATTTGGATTTTCATTAAGTTGCATCAGAAACATTACACCAAATGTAAAATTTAGAAATATGTCATATTTTTTATATGGTGGTTATAAATGCTGATATTTTCATGTTTCTTAAATTCAAGTTTTAGATTTTTAATATTATCAAAAACTTTATTGACAATGATCCTAATGTTAGGAAGAAGTAAAATGTACGATAAATGTTTCTAAATAATAAGTCAAACCACCGATAAACAAATACTTATAATTTTCCAGCGAGCAATAAATGAACATTTATTATATATAATTAACAAAAAGGAGTTCGACAGTATCCAAATCAGCGATTATTCGAAAACGCGAGTACGTACGTTTTCGAGATTTCGCCGCAATCTATTAATTTAATGAACTTCGGGAATCTACTCCGGTTCTCATTGAGGAAGGTTATATAAGTAAGTCTAACACGAAGTGATTTTCTGACGGCCCAGGCACTCGATACGAGCACGCATTGCCACGAGAGTCGCATTTCCGAATTTACGTACATACTATATCCCTGACCTCCCGAGCGAATATGGTGTATTCCTTGTACATAAGATATTTGGACTTGTACTATTTTTGAATTAAATGTGTTCAATATATGTTTAGTGTGTTAATAAACCAATATTAATTACTGAAGATCAAGTTTTGAAAATGTATTTATTTTAATTAATAAATCTCTGATACTATCTTCCTAAACCTCGACATCAAACAGACTATAATACTAATAGGTGTTACGATTTAATATACTATTGATATATAAAATTATATTTAAAATATTTAGAAAAACAGCTGAATAATAATCTTGAAAAAGCACAGAATTGATATCAATAAGCAAATTGTAATTTTCGACATGATATGTTTAATTGTATAGGTCATTTTTCTCAATATATTTTAATAATTAAAAATAAATACTAATGTATTATTATATTCTATATTTCTTGGGTTTTATTATTACATTTATAAATGAGTAAGCTGTTTGTTTAAATTAAATATGTTATTTTTATTTGTGCAAAATATCACATCACAACACATAATGTAATAATATGATATTTACTAAATCTACTATTTGGTACACTTTATCCCACGTCTAATTTTAATTTTACTCTATATACATTAAGGGGATTGGAGGCGGTCGTTTATTGAGGGGTTGCGTATAGACAATTTTATAATTTAGTTGTGTTACGCAGTGTGTTTGTGTGAGTAGTATTTGGTCTTTGGTGTGTGTAAATACGTTCCACATAATAATATACATCTACGTTGCGTTTCAATGGCCGCAGCGCGATGATCAGTGTCGATAAAACCATTGATTATAAATTATTTTATTATTTTAATTTTAATTTATAATCAATGATAATACTACCCGCATATTCGTACGCTCCACAGAAAAATTTTATATATATATATATTTAATACCTATATCACCATTATTATATTATATTCGTCGATCTATCTTTTCGGGAAATATGCTCTTACATTCAGTTCTTTATAAAACGAGACGCTTTCGAATACACATTACACGAAATGATATTTTTTACACAAAAATACGCTAAAGGGACAACTTTTCATAAAATATAATCGAAGTTATAATAATATAATGTACCTAAAACATTTCACATTGTATTTATTTTATTTATATTGGTTTTACAATAAACTGTATGTGATTTTTATTTTTCTATAAACAATATTCCGGGTAGGTGTCGAGTAGCAGTTTTGTGGGGAAGAGATTTTTTTTTTATAGAAAATCCATTCTAATCAGGGCCGTCCCTAGGGGGTGGGGTGACCCCCTTTTATGAGTTTTTCAGTTGGCAAAATTACTGTTTAGTCGGAAAATTACTGAAAAGTGAAGACCATTTTTTTTTTTGCCAATTGATTTTTATAGTCGACAATTTTGCAACTGATACCCTCAACTGAATTTCAAATCGGAGAATGTACAATCGAAACCTTCATGTTTAATATTTCTTATTGAATTAAACATAAATTGTACATCTACAATAATTCTCCGACCTTCAAATACATATATCCTAAACAATAAAAACAATTGGGTCAATAAAGGGGGGAATATAATTTAAAATATACCCATATATTCCCAAATATTTGGGTTATGCTGAATTAAAATTTCTCTAGGGTCGGGTTGGATCAATTTTTTCGGTTTTAAAAAGTTTTAAAAAAAAGTATTCATTGTGATTGTTGGTACATATTATTGATATATTATATTACAATGATTTAATGATGATGAATGGTTGGAGAGGTGGGGAGGCAAAGCCCCCACGAATAAAGTTGAGTTAAATCATTGTAAAGGACGCTAATATTTTTAAAGTCTTAGAATCCCCTTTCTTTTATTTTTCCAATTTGAGGACTGATTATAATTATCAAAATTATTCAACATAACACCAAAGCTATTCAACAAACTATCAATAAACGTATTGAAAATAAAATAAGTTTACTCTTCCATATGTTCATCAGGCTTATCAATATTTGTTTGGTGCTTATATGATGTTGACGTCGAATTTAAATTCTCCTAAAAAGTATGGGTAATTAATTTATATAAATGCAGTTTATAATAATAATATAAATTCAAGACTAGAATCATTATTTACAAAGTTATCGATTTTAAAGAAAATGTGTTTTTATCGTTTTATGTATTTTTTTTTGTAATTTTATATACAACTACTGTTTGCAGAGCCGTAGCAAGGGCTTGGCGAAACTGGTGCAGGCCAAGGCCGCAACAGCAAAGGGGGCGCAAAAATCGAAATTCCGTACCTAATATCTATCCTTAAATTTGTAAGATTTGGGGGGGGGGGCGAAAATTCGACGAGCAAAATCTTGTAAAAGTAAGCTGATGACTTTTTTTTTTTTTGCTTATTTCTGCAGTATTATTTTATCGATGAGCCTGGAATCGAAGTTTCTGGAACTTTCGAACAGAACACCCAGTCGCCACGGACGATAGATATGCACGGAACATGCGTGCAGTTTCCGTTGGTACGTGTGACGTGTCCGCGGACATCCACTCATCGTTGCATTGCGTTGTTGTACACATCGTTTCACCGTCGGATCATTAACAATAATCGTCACTTTTGCCGTTCACGTCGATAATAATTGCGAGCGCATATCCACCGCGGGGACACACATTCGTCGACGACATGGACCGACGAGCTACATCGGCAGTCGGCAAGGACGCCGAACACCATCGGATCCTGACGTCGTCGGCCGGATATTGACGGTCGTCACTATATATTATATTATGTCATACCGCCGTCGGACGAAATAACCGTAAGGCATCGTTTTTTTTATTTTTTATGTTTTTTAATAAATAAATTACTCGATAAACCCGTAAGGGGGAACAAGTCAGGAGGGAATGCTCACTCTGCGAACGTGCTGAATTTCCCGTTTCTATAGCTGGTGCATAATATATTTTGTAGTTATTCGTTATATAAAAGCGATAAATTAATTTCATAGACGTTTTCAAAAGAATTTGTCTTATTTATCATATTTTACAAACAATAAAATTAAATCACAAGTCTAACACGAATATATAGCTATACTATACTATATATACTGTTGTATATTCATGTGGCCGATTCATGTGGGAAACGGACACTTTGTACGATCGAAATTTATCCATAATTATTTATACATATTTTATAATATAATATCATGTTTCCACTATAGGTATGCAATCCGCCTGTTTAAAATTGTACATTTACAATTAGTGAATCTATAGATTATTTTCAACAATCCAAATATTTTCCTTCCCATTTTTACACACGCTGTGTTATCTGTATTATATTACTATTACTATCATTTAGTACTATTTTAATGTACCTAATATAATATATAATTTTATTTTTATTTTGTCATACTATTGTAATTTCGGGTTGGAACTCCAGATATACATAGAAAAAAATCTGAATGCTATTAGAATTAGAACATTATTTTTTCTTATATTTTAGACTGCCAAATAATAAATCATCGGTACAACTCGGTCCCGACGGGTTTTATGAGTATTTTGTAAGACAAAGTGTCCGTCAACCGATACACACATAGGTACTTACTATTACTACGCAAGTATAAATTATAGTCGAAAATTGTTATCTGTATTTTAACGGCGTTTTGTATTTATGGGGATTGAAAGCGGTCATTAATTTAAGGGGTTGTGTATAGGCAATTTGATTTATTCGTGTTACACAATGTGTATGTGTGAGTAGTATTTGGTCTTTAGTGTGTGTAAATACGTTTGGCATAATAATGATAATGCAGGTGTGTACACTTGCATGCACAGACACAATATGTCAATAAATACGACTACCAGCCGTATTTGAAATGACACTAAAAATCCCATTTCTAACATACCGATTGTCCTAGTGATGCGATAAAGATTCTGAAAACTGATCTGAATTCATCGTAAAATCTACTTACTACCTACTTATCTACCTACTAAAATAAGTTGTAATTAGTGGCGTATTTTCGTTATTATTCATAAGTAAATATGAGATATACAGCTAGTAGAATAATATTAATATAGGCACCTATAAAATATTTAACGCTCCGAACCACTTAAATGTATTGAAGTACAAAATTATATTCAAATTGTTTTAAAATTTCATGTTTATTCATCAATACTTAACCCCTAATACTTCCAGTTTTAAATTAATTAATTCTAAACTGTATTTATATACATTATATAATATCACGTAAAAAAATAGTTACAATAAACATTTCAATGGTTTATTCAGCCATAAACCGTGGTAGCTATACAGAGTTATAGCATGGTTAGACTTACTAAATGTATATAGTTGATGTAGTTGTGTTTATTTTAACTACATAATACTGTTAAAAAATTGTAAATTGTCCTAGAAAAATAGGTAGGTATAATTGTATCAACCTAAATTGTTAGATTTGATATATAATTATACACAAACTTGGAAAGTATATTCAACTATATAGTATAGTTCTAGTGACAATACCTTTTAGTTTTTTCAACCTAATTATTAGATTGAATGTATTGATTTTATATGTACTTCTCGTATAGTAGATACCTATATTGATAGTTAGCTAGTTTTTACGTGCAAGTAAATATTTTATCGTATACTAAATTAAATATGACCGATTTATTTGTGTTTAATATATTGAACGATTTTCAAATATCAGATATTATACAAAAATTCGAATGTTCATCATTTTTAAATTATTAAACAGGTACCTATAGGTATGTATAATATACTATTATTATATAGTATTGCCAACTAAAAATATAGGTAATTAATTAATTAAATTATATGAAAAACAATATAATTTATACATAAATAGGTACCTATCTATTATCTAATTGTATTTATTGTAAAAGTAAAAAATGTATAATCTAACAAAAACACAAATATATTATTTTAAAACATAGAAAATATATAGGCACCTCATATATAGGTATATATACCTGATATAGGTATATCATATAGATACCTATAGTCTAAAATCCATTAGATATTGTATGAAAGCAGCATAATATATCATACATACCTAACTGTTTAATAATATATAATTAAAAAATGATGAACCTTTGAATTTTTGTGTAGGTACCTATCTAATGTTATCCGATATTTGAAGATCGTTCAATACACAAATACATATTATAGTAATAAAACAAGTAAATCGGCCTTAACTAATTTAATACAATTAACCACCTGAACTCTTAAAGCATAATTAATATTTATAATATTGCGCATTAACTATAGGTATAGACGAGTGAAAATAATCATATAGATATGACGTAGATACCACATGCCTTAGCACACAATCATTATTGTATTGCGAGCTTTGCGGCAGAACGCGGGCGTTCAAATTTCTAATGAAAAAGCGTATGTATGACTGTTTTTAAACTTATGATTGTTTGGAATTATTTCTATCAATTTAATCTATTTATCTATTTAAACTATATGTTTTGATTAATTTAACCAAACATTATACTAATGTAAAATATATTAACAACATACGTTAGATTTTCACCTTTAGACTGCTTGAACTTTTTACTAAATATACACAATTTTTTTCTAAACTATAAGGAAATAAGTAATTACTAGTTTTTTTTTTGCTTCACGGTTTAGTTATTCTTTATAAATTATAAAAAAAAGTCGAAAAATGACCCGTTTAAATTTATCATCTTGATAAAATTTAGGTGCTATACATACCGAAAAATGGATTAAAGTGTTCTTGTCGAAATTTCACAGAAAAATAAAATAAACATAATTGTATAATTAAAACATCTATATATTACTATGAAGAATGTTGTTTCGTGTGTCTATTGTTTTTTCTTTTCATTTTTATAAGTCACGTCGACTTGGCTATTGAATGTTGGTATATTATACATTTATACACTTAAGTCTTAACTGCTATCTTGGCAGTTTAACATTATAGTATACAAAACTGTTTTGATGGTTAAAAGCGAATGTATCCTCCGTGTATTTACATCAATAAGGTAATAAGCATATTTCCAGTAGTTAAATTAAATTTTGAAAATTAATTGGAACTTAATTTATTTTTATTCTATGTTTTGTAGGAATAGCAGTTTAAATTAAATAATTAATTTGAAAAAAATGGAATAACGAATTACAATATAATATAGATGAATTCGAACTATTTTCACATAAAATCTTAAATAAACATTTATGAATTTAAATTTGTTTTCAAATATAACTAAACTATTTAAAGTATGTTTATTTACCATGATTTTTCACTTTACATAGACAAAAATGTTTTTGGGCAGACTGTCGGTGATTTGTGCATTTGCATATGAAAATTTATTCAAATGTATTAAATACTAAATTCCTTAGAATAATAGAGACCACTTTCAATCTTATGAAAAATCATGATATTATCTATTAATCATTTTATATAAAATGTTTATACATTAATAATGAATATTATAATATTTATTAAAATAAGCGCAAAAATAAACATCCGTGGACACTGCCTCACTATTTTTTTTTTTTTTGCTGCACTCATCTATGTATTTCACCGATGTTTTTAACGGTGAACGTTTAATTTCGTTCTATGTAATTAATTAATTTTATTATTTTACTGTTCTTTATTAATATTTATGAGTAGGTATTTGTTATTACTTTAAATATGTTTATGTAAATAATTATAAACCGATCAAGACTGCAAAAACTTAAACAAATT
Source organism: Pemphigus obesinymphae (assembly GCA_025469235.1). Classification (NCBI taxonomy): domain Eukaryota; kingdom Metazoa; phylum Arthropoda; class Insecta; order Hemiptera; family Aphididae; genus Pemphigus; species Pemphigus obesinymphae. Next base: position 3,149 of record JAIPRL010004590.1, on the reverse strand, counting down.
GTATTAAAATTATTCTACATCATATATTATACTCTTACAGTTGAATAAAGAAATTGGTTAAATTATTGATCAATGGATGACGAATGTAATTTTTATGTTATATATTCGTTATACTGAAAACATTTTTTTTTTTGCTGCAGTCTTGAACTCAATGATCGATATATATCTATTATTAATACTCACCTACAAATTACTTTAATAAATTAATTTTTCTTTTATTTATTTAAAGGAATTATAGGTACCTACACCTACATAGAAACAACGTAAAATCAAGGCAGACGAGCATACTACCAATAGAAATACGGTTACCATATATTCTACGTGTACGAACAAAGTAGGTACTTACGTTTGAAAAAAAAAGATATTATACTTTTATAAATTTAAATTTTAAAAACTTTAGAAGTTTTTCTTGTGAAATAGCTTCCTAATTATGTTTTCACAATAAAAGTTTCAAAAACTAAAATAAAATGTTTAAATAATTGTATGAGAATAATTTATGCATAAATTACTTTTTTAATTATATACAATGCACCGGGAATATGGAAACGAGAAAAAATGATTGATTTGGATACACCGTAAAAGCTATTGACGAGATGGGATGTCGATCCATTTATCATAATATGGGATACCTATGTACGACGTAAGTACCTACCTCTGTATAAATAAAAAATCATTAGAATATTATACTTGTTGTAGTTTTAAAATTTATCTCTAAGAATAATTTCCAATTTTATTTACTTTTTATGATTTTTATGAAATTGTATCTACTTGAATATTAACATTATAATATAGAAAATCATCAGATTACTGTATGTATGATTACATCATATATTGCGTTCTGCATAATAAAATTAGTTTACAGTCCATACAATTAATTAGTCATGTTAAAACATGAAAATATAATTTATACTATAGTCTATAATCTATAGATTAAATAGTCGTTTAATAAAATATTTCAATAAAAATGAATAACCGAAATTCTGAATTGCTTCCCATTTGGAAGTATGTCTAATTCAAATCTAATTTTAAGCATCTCCCCTACAATCCAAATTTGTTTCCACAAGTATAGGTAGAAATATATATATATATAAGAATTATACATAATATATCCGATATCGTTAAACTACATATTATGTATATGAATATGCAAGGCTGGGCATGAGTCAAAAATTACAATTGAGTTAAGAGGACGGTATACACGCATTGGTTGTCTCTGTCTAGCTAACAGATAGGTAATATAGGTAGCAAAATCACACTAAGTACACAGAATTGAAATTTTGGTTAAATTTAGAGTACCTATTACAAAATTTAAATAGAGAAATATTTCAAACAAATCTTATGGGCTTTTTGTAAAATATCGTTTGACAAAAAAGTTAAAGCTATTTAAAAATATCAAAAGCTAAAAATGCCGTAACTTTTTTTTTTCAGAAAATATTTTACAAAAAGCCCATAAAATTCGCTCGAAATTATTAATTAAACAGGTGTTTAAGCTTTAAGTTTAACCAAAACGTTATAATTTTAATTCTGCATTGTATAATTTTGATCTATTGCCAATTAGTTAGACGGAGACAGAAAATGCAGGTATAGCGTTCTTTTAAAAAGTGAACTTAATTTTAATTAAGTTACTTAACACGTTTCCTTTTTCAAACTAAGTTTTAACTTAATAAGTTACTTTCTTTTTTTTTAATTTAACATGTTAACTTTATACAAAACTATTCAAATTATGTTATTTTTATCTAAAGAACAATTAAATTTTTTTGGATGAGATTTTTATTTCTAGGTATAGGAAAATTTTCTAATTCTACTATTTAAATAGGTATATATTATTCTATAATTATTCTATACACTTTGTATAAATAAATAAATAGGATTACCTACATTATGAAAACTATAGTATTACTGTGATTCGTGGCTCTCATTATCTTCGCATTATTATTGTAATATTTAGATGTCATATAATATTATTATTTTGGGAAATTTCCAACCATGATAAGCCAACATTAAGATGGGTACAAGGAGATATGAGGTAAATTTTAGTAAATTTTCGTTTTATTGGCTTATTAGTGACACAGGACAGTTTAGTTTTCGCGTCGAAGCGGTTGATATTTTCGTTTGAGCTATATTTTTAGTTAATTGTGTTTATCCAATATTTTAAATATATTTAACTATATAATTATATAATACCTACTGTCTGTTTAATAATAATATTAGCGGTGAAAACAAAAATATAAGTATTGTAGCAACTAGTAGATTAGAGGTATTTTAAAATTTTTTTTATTGTTAGGTAATCAAAAATTTTCACTTATTAAGTTACTAATTTTTTTTAAAATTAAATTGTATCTTATAAAGTTAATAACAAAATATACGAGTCAATTTGAACATAAATTAACATAATATTTTTAAATTAACTTAATTTATTGAGTTTAAAAAATTCGTTACCTTGCCCAGCCTTGGGAATATGTACATATAATTTTTATTTGTTCACGTAAACATTACCAATGATATTTTTATCGAAATAATATCATACTTGATAAAATATACAAAATATATTAATATGATCATAATATGAATGATATAATAGGTATATAAGAAATTGTTATTAACAATAGATATTTTTTGGTATTATGTGATATAAATTTTACTAATAAAGAAATGTTCGTAAATTGTATGTAATTTTTATTGTTTAAAAACCGTTTTTAGTTATTAATGTAATATGTATTATAAATAATCATTATTATAAAATGTTATCATCTCAATGAGAATCCCACCAAGATATCCATCAATATAAATATAGAACTTTTTTTAATTGAATTTTAGTTATATTTAGAGTTAAAACACCTATTAAACAATATAAATTTAAAAAATTTAATTATATTACCTGTATAAATACCTACTAATAGTTGAAAAAAATTGATACAAAAGTATTTACTTTAAAAAAAAATCTAAACGCGTTTTTATAAATTTTAATTGAACACGAAAATATGTGGACGATTTCTGTGTAAAAAGGAATAAGTACAAAACACTACTTTCGGAAAACTAAAAACACTGTCAAAAATATCTAAAAGTTAAAATTGTTTATCAATATTTTTGCTAATGAACCTATAATTTTATTTTTTTTTTTCCATGCCATTTGATGTGAATTATGAAAT
>JAIPRL010004589.1:0-37000 GCA_025469235.1 Pemphigus obesinymphae | reverse complement strand
ATCATATGGTAAAACCAGCCTCCAAGATAAAGTTGATAATTATGTTGACGACGTATTCAGATTTAGAATTGAGAATGAAGGAAAGATTGAGGGGAATATTAATGGATTTTAGGGAATTAAACAAAATAATGCGTTTCGCGTGCAGAGAAGGGCAATCGAAGAGGAGGTGAGGGAGATCGCAAACACTTTCGTTGGGATGTATTTATATATAATTTATATTATAAATCAAGGTGGATTTCCACCTTGATATGCATCCCTTCCATGTATATAGTTCATGGAGGGAAATCATATTTTTATGGGGTTATTGATATCTTCATATCTATATATTTTCTTTGTTTGATGTCCACGCATACTCCGTGGCGAACCATTGTTGATGTGCTCGTCTCTACTCGACGACTTGTCCACGCGAGAAATTTTTCCCTTTTTTTTCGTTAAATTAAATTGCGTTTCTTTTGTTTTAATAAAATATAGTGTTTCCTTTTTTATGTCTTATATTGGCATTATCTATTATTATAAGTTACAATTGTATCATGTTTGTGTTTTGGAAACTGGATATTTTTATACTGTAGATTGGAATCAATTGATAATTTGTTAATAATTAATTATTCAAGTAGGTACAATATAGACGTAAATAAAAGTTCTATAATAATAGTAATAATAATGTACCTAATACGTACAAAAATGTACCTAAACGTAAAATATAATTATCATTAGGTATATTATAATATAATATAGGTATATCGTATACATATTATTTATTACAGATAATATCATATTAGTCAAACTAAAAAATAAATAAATAATAATTGCCTGAATTATCACCAAAAATCAACACAAAATGTTATACATATAAGACATACATTTTGTATATGTATCCAAATATGGAGGAATTTGAGCGTATAACTTTATGTGTAAGTTTTGGGATATCTATAATGCATAAATACCATTCTGCAATGTATATGTAAATTTATTTTGTTCTATATAATATTCTTTCCTATGTGGTACATATGACTGCATACGGGCATAAGAGAATTAACATTAATTTATAAATAAATATAAATATATTTACCTATATATTATTTTTATTTTGCGAAGGGCCTTTTTATTTATTTAGCCAACTAAATAAAATGTAGCCAAGCCGCCACTGAAGAGAGCTGGTATAAGTGAAGAGAATGTGGGAGATCGGATTAAGTGAAAGCTGAGACCTAGGGTGGCCGACCTCAAATAGTTGGGTGAGAAGGCGAGGAAGAAGAAGAAGAAGAAGAAAATTAATTTCAAATACGAAATGTCAATTAAATTAGAATTGAGAATATTATAGATAATTAATATAAAATTTGGTATGGAAGAAAGGAAGGTAAAATTATATGAGATATATCACCTATAAGTCACTTTGGTCCATAGATAATTTTAACAAGTTGTGGCCGTGATACAATTTGAAATACACAAGCTTGAACACAACCCCCCTCCTCACCAAAAAAAAAAAAAGAATATAGGTATATTATTGTTTTCTATTATGCTTAAAAAACTACCAAGAATTTTTAAAGTGCCTATATGCTACAATTAATTGCCTATTAGAAAGCTTATACTTCTACACTCAACTCCTTCTACCTAAATAAAAATGCAAACGAAATAGACTACTACACGATAATGGAAAATCCAAAACGGTCGATGTTCACAGCACACTGCATCTGCCGGTGGTGGAAGTAGAACGCAAATCGCCGTGCCATCAATAAAATGAAGTGTTAACTGCTAATAACGAATATGTATGAATTTATTGAATTTGATTGATTTCGACATGATTTCAACCGTATAGGTATCGTTTCAGCTACTCAAAATTGTATGCCATAATTTGTATCTAATTGTATGCAATAAAAAAAAATTATTCACGTAATTTTATTATTTTTCCAAATTCCAAGATTAATTGATCGACGTATTTAAAATATTCAATATAAAAATTTACGCGGATACGTTCCTCGATGAATCAGTGCATTATTAAAAGCTAGTAACCTAGGTGACGTAAATGTCGCCCAGTAAAAATATTTTGTCACCTAGTGGATTTTATTATCGAAGACCTGGGTAACATATATTTTTCAATTATAATTATGCCAATGTGAAATAATTTAGTAATGAATGATTATGGATGAATGTATGAAGCTGAATAGATAGATGCAAAGGCATTTTTTAATAATTGACAACAAGGTGACTCATTAGTATACCCATTTTGATTTACAAAATAGTAAAGTTTTTTCTGAAGTTAAAATATAATAAAATTTTATGTGATGAAGTTATTGGTATGCAACAGAAAAACTTTTGTATCATTATAATCATATAAAAATCAAAAAACTCACATAAACCATTCATTAAGTAAACGTTTTTTGAATATACGAAATTTGGACATAATATATATACATATAATATATTCTTGCTTATTTATAATTTAAATGAAAATTAAATGTTAAACTATATTTTATTTTTTGGTTATTTGATTATTTCTACGAATATTAAAAGTTGTCAATATTTTCAAAAAGTGATTAAGAAAATAATTTCAATTAAATTTAATATCATAACTATAATTTTCTTTTGTTCGTAAGATATATTATACATTTTAACTTATTAGTAATTATTGTTATATACCCTTATTTAGTTTTTCCACTACTTATTTATTTATTTTTAATAACAATGAGGTACAAGCATAAAATCCCCATCTGATGAGTGTATAATAGATTGACCATATTTTGAAAATTAAAACACGGGATAACAATAAAAAAAATGTGAATATCACAATAATTTTCTACCAAAATTTTGATAAATGGGTTTGAATATGGTAAAAAAAAAAGGTCATTGGTCAATTTCCTACCAATTTTTTTGTTAGAAAAATAGTAGATAACAAAAAACAGAACCCCACTTCCAAAACCCGGACAAAAATCGTCCCGTTTAATGTTTGTTGGGACAACGGGACAGTTGTACCAGGGTTTTGGGGGGTTTTGCCGTTTCCAGCCCCGCGGCTACCTTCTATTAGCATCACTGAGCGCTACTCAATAGGGCATACGGGCATCTGACCCGCCACGAAGGCAGATCAGCGTCGACAAAGGGCGCGACGAACACCGATACCATCATCCGTATACCGGGGATATCGTACTGAACAGAAACGGTTTCTACCTTCAGTGGAGCCGCAGTATCTAGTAACCACTTCCCCTAATTCTGGCCAGGGGCAACCTCCGGTAATGGTGTCCACCGGTAGATGCGTCGTGCGTCCCGGGAGGAACCCGAAGGCCGTTCAACCGTTACGCAGATCCGCTTGGTAACCACTCTCGTCCTGCCGGACAGCCCCTCCGAGTCCTACACCAACGTCGCGCCCAGTCGCCCGACCCGTAAGCCGTTCGACGAGGCGCCGCGAGGAGGCATCGATTGCTATTGACGTTGTCGATGGGTCATCCACCCTCCCCGGAGTAGCTTTTTACATCACCTTAGGATGTCGACGCCGCACGCTGCGTCTACCGCAGTTTCTGGTCTCTGCGCCAGTGGCACATTGTTATCCAGTGTAGTACAGGCGGGTGACGGTGGTTCTTATGGTAGCCGCATGTCCGGGACTTTCCAAACACTCAGTCACGTTAGCCGTCCGAAGACGTTGCCCACCTGGCACCACGAGTTGGTGTGACGATGAAACTACGGTCATATTGCTATGGCTGTGGTTTCGCCAGATTGGGACAACGGGACAATGTCGCCAAAAACGGGACGTATAGTCACCCTATAGTAAACCTATAGGTATATTTTAATACATTTTTGATGGTCGCTCAGTGAAAATTCCTTAAAAAATACACTGCGATGAATAATATAATTAGGTACCTACGCTGTTACATCTGAAAAAAAAAATGAAGAGTTGCTCGTCCCCACGCATCCTCTCACAATATTCAACGGTGTGACGTATCACCTAGATCCCCGTCAAATAAATCTCCAAGATAAAAACACTCAAGGAGTTCTAGTTGTCGAGGGATTAAAATGACGAAGGGAACTAGGTGAAACTCGTCGGGATTTAGATGTCGATGGATCTAAATGACAATAGAGAACTAATTGTCGAGGCCTGGTATTTATTTTTCATCATCTTATTCAATATAATAATAAAATAATTATGCATTATGCATATTATATAATATAACTCTGTGATATAAGTATAGTCCATCGTATTATAGTAAAATATATATTAGAAAATATGTTAGGTACATAGATTGATACAAATTAGTAAGTATATTATGTATTTTATAATTAGATTATAGAAATTCCGTACTAAGTTTTGCGCAAGATACAATAGGTAAAAATTACAATATATATTACAATTACCTGGTCCATTAATGGGTGGTTAAGAATAAAACTGTTCTTTATTATTCAACGGTACATGCAATAAAATAGTAATATTATTAGAAGGTAGATACTTATTTTACTAATTTTTAAATTTTTTTTATTAATTTAGGTATAGGATACATGGCTCAATACTTTTAATTTAATCATAGATATAGGTAATAATTATATCTTTCTATTAAAAACACGTTTTTATTTATTATTTTTATAATCGGCACCTACCAACAAGCGATTTCATATAAGAATTTCATATTTCATTATCATATTTTATCGTGTTTCAATGTTATACATCAAAATATGTATCAATTTATTCACAATATCTAGTTGTCGCATAAACAGTGTAGGAGGATCTAAATGTCATAGGATCTAGTTGACACAAGGGATCTAATTGACATTAGAGGATCTAAATGACGGGTGAACAATTTGGCTACAGGGATCTAGATGGCGATAGGACATCTACTATGTAGGGAATCTAGGTGTCCGTTTACCTATTCAACCACTGTATATAATGTATAGGTAGGTATATAATATATACTAGTGATGGGCACTATCGAATAGTTGATACTATCGATAGTATTTGATTATTGACATAAACTATCGAATATTATTTTACGTGACCGAATAGATTTTTATGCAAATAATATTCGAATTAAAATAACCGAATAAACAAAATATTTTATGCGAATAAACCGAATAGTTTGTATTCGAATAACAGAATCGGTGATAACCGATGATTTTATATGAATTCAAATAACGAAATCAAATCAAATATTTTTATGCAAATTTACAGAATACTTATTTGATATTATACAATTATTAGGTATATTATATTATACTATTTGACTATTTTTAAAATGTTATATGTGATAATAAACGTATTCCCCATAGGTTTGTATTTTGTGTATAATTTCTCATATTATAAACAACACAATTTATGCTAAGGACGTCAATACAATCAATGGCCAACACTGTCGTCAAATTTGTTATCTTATCTATGATTATATTCTGTATTATCATATCATTCTATTATCATTATTTATTTTAAAATATTATCGAATACCTAATTTAAGTTTCACCAAAAAGTTTGAATAGTTAAATAATTGGAATGTGTTGGAGTATCGAATATTGCAAATAATAGTCGAAACTATCGAATAGGTACATTGAATTATTCGAATATTATTCGATAGTGCCCATATCACTAACGGTATACACACATATAATATTATTATTTGTATACACTTGAATATTATAGTTACTATTCTTTATATGAATAATAAATATGATATACATATTATTATATACGAGTACCCTATAAACATTATAATGTATATAATGTGTAATATAGTAATATAAATAATATACCTATAAGTATATATAATATACATGGGTAATGTGCACACATGCACACATGTATGATATAGATATACGCCATGGGGAAAATAAAATAGTAGTGGGCTGGCGAATGAGAGAAAAAAAAAAATCGGTAATAGATACTTATATATTATGTAGGTATATACCGGAACGGGAAAACTGACCACGATGTCGCGACTGTGGTTGACCTGGTGACCGTGTTGTAGGATGTCAATGATTGTCGAAAGCACCCGGATATGCATGCACCCTTTGGAATTTTGCTATATATAATACTCGGACGTTATTGCGTCCGCTCTTCGTGCACTTACGCGTACACGATATACTTATATATTTTATTACATGTGTAGTTACTATTACTATATTATGGGTATATGTGCAGGTGTGTGTTCGCTAAGCAACGATACTCGAGAGACGAGAAAATAATATGTAATCATTATAATCGCATTTTGCACGTTGCACTGCGACGTAGGTGTACCTATTATATACGTATAGGTATATTATAATATACAGTGTATATATTATATACGAGTGAAAACTGCAGCGATAATGTCGAAAAATAAATATAATGCTGCTCGGCACAACGTATCGCATAGACGGGGGGTATATGAATGTACCGGCTATACATATATATATATGTATGTATATATTCGTGATAAATATACAAAATTCCTAATGCCACATTCACTGCCTACTATATATATTATAGTGGTTTTAACTCGACTAATTTCATTATTAATTGATTAATACGACGCGCGTATACTATATAAATGGCACTTGAATATATAGGTATAACTATTTTCGGTTCGATGACGCATGTGTTTTAATTGTATTGTAATTTGAATATATCGCTAAAAAATAAAGATAATTTTGTCATTTAATTATAAATCGTGTTGATTTTTTTTAAATACTCGAAACGTGCGCACGCATAATGACGATAATTCGTTTCACAGTGGCTTAAGAATAAAAACACCGATTGTATAATCGAAAGTTGGCAACATTTTGGAGGGAATGTCCTTTTATGTCCTTTTCATCAAATAATGCCTATAAAAAAAGTTACAACTGTTTAAAAAATAAAAGATTTTTGAATGTTAGATTGTATGCTAAATATTTAGTTTATTGAAAAAACGATATAACCTTCCCCGCAAAATGTTCTCAACTTTCGATTTTATAATAGGTGTTTTTGCTCTTAAATCATTTGGAAACGAATAATCCTAATTTTGCATGTAGGCATGTGTTTTTTTTTTTTTAACAAATATCGTAATTATACAACAATAAAAATGGTATTGATACAAGACTATTTTTAAATTAATTAAAAAATGTATTTAAATATATTCCAATTGTTGGATTTTCATTTTTCATAAAATTTCATAAAAGTTACCTATGCAAAACCCATTCAAAATTGGGTGTATTGTGACGTCCTCTTAATGATGCATTTTAAAATGTATTATGATTATCCAGACATTAAATTGAATTTACAAGAAATTTTATCGATTAGATTTTAAAGTCATTTCGCTTTTTACAAGTTGAAAAAAAAATAATAAATCGTTTTCAATAGTACTAAATATTTATGCATATTATATTATATACCTATATGCCAATATAAATCATGACCTTTAAATGAAAAGGTTCTATCTCAAAATAATGAATTGTTCAGGAGAACGTTTTACATTTTGAAATAACCATTCATTTTGAATGAGAGTTCTTTTTGATATTCTATATCTCAATCAATAATTTAAATTAAATTAAATTTAAAAAAATTCAAAATGAATAGACTGCGCAAAAAAATTTAAAAAATTGGTTTAGAATTAACCTTTTCATTCTTAGCCCACAAGTGACACAAGTGACAAAATATACGTTTTCACATTTTTAACATTAATAATTATTTCTAATAAAAAAAAAAACACTTTAAAATGTAATTTCATTTACCTATAGTGAAAATGTATGAATAATAAATATCATTAAGAATTCATTAGTTATTGGCAATTAATTTGAAGATAACAATATTTACTACATCATTAAATTAAGCATTTATCTTTAGTTTAAGTAAAGAGAAAATGTATATCACAATATTCCCATAATACCTATATACCTACGTGTAATAAAACGCTTGTCGAAATGTATAGTTAATAGAGAGAGAACGTTCAACAGTGAAAGGACCTCACGTACCTACTCAACGACTGTTGTACCTCAATAAACAATAGACGTCATTTTGTTGTCGAAGATGAATAGTTAGTTTTTTATAAACATTTAAGTAAATATCACGAATGGCAAACCTATGGTACGTGAAAAATAGAATTTCTTACAATGTTCTTTTGTTTGAAATTATTTTTATACTTTTGATTTTTGAGTACCATTAATCAATACTAATAGGTATACCTTTAATTTTTAAATAGTCAATAGATAATAAGAATAAAGTATCTTTTGTTGACTTTATATATTTACTATAGCTAGGTATAGGTACACTATACTTACTATAGTTACTATATATAAAGTCCTGCACGGTTCGGACTGGTTTTTATAAATTAGAAGATTAAACCTGTTTGGGTCGGTCAGATTTTAATATTAATGGGGTTGTTTAGGTTTTTTTCTAGTTGGATCAGATCAGACGGGTTTCAATAATTATGGGGTCTAAATAATTTTAGCGTTATTTATTCGTTTAAATTTCAACGTTTTTATGCGAAATTTGTTCGTATATTTGCGGACTGGAATTTTCGGTCTGAGTGTTCACAGATGATTACGATTTTCTTGGACTTCTCTCAGATTTACTCAATTTTCTGGTTGGATTAGACTGAATCAAGTTGAGTATTGAATATGATTCCCTAATGAATCGGGCCGGGTCAATTTTTGGTCAGGTTGACTTTTTAGGTTATACTAACTTAAAATTTCTCTCTTGTAGGATTAGCCCATTTTTTTCGATCCGTACCAGTCTGATATTTACTGAGCATATTTTTCCGCACATCAACATTTTTGGAAAATTAAATTTCAAAATGTTCAAATGCATCAATGCACCAAAAAAGGTTCGCCACTCCTGTCCTATATTATGTATAACTGTTACATGTTTAATTTTTTTAAATTTCAAATTTTTGTTCACTATAATTATTATAGGTAGAAGATATATACTTACCTACGTGAAATCATAAAAACCCGAAATCGACCGGTATAGTATACTTGCAAGTTGTGGTATAGGTACATATAATTATCGTTATAATAATTTACTTTTTGTATGTACCTACCGGCTACATTAGTAAGTATATTCGGCATTCCTTATATACGAGTAACTATATCGTATATATACTTCTAAGTACGTCATCGCAATCGTATTCTATAGATTTTCCGTTATTTTAGAAAAATCTTCTACTACTACGTATATATTACTGCATAATATACGGTGTATCAATGCAGTGTCCTAACTATATAATCAGAGGGATCAGAGAATGCGATTTTTTTTAAATCAAAATCTCAAAAATCTGTAACGAATACTAATATTTATATTAGAGTACTTGTCAATAAATTATTTAAATAAAATAAGACCCAAATCCACAAAAAATGTTTTATTGTAGGAAAATACGTATTTTGGTAACGAAATTACCCTTTTAAGTGCAAAACACAGATTGATCATTAACCTTTTACATTGCTTAGTTTGGTGACTTGGTTGTTCAAGCCGTTGGCAAGAGTTTCGGTGACCATTACTCGGAGTAGAAGGTGGAGTATGACTGGGTGGTATTAAGGTGTGTCCAGGTGTGTTTGCTGGACGATGACGTTTCCATTCAATAGTTGTTCAGTCCAAGGGTTATTGAAGATGAGGGTGATTAGGTGTTGTCATTTTGTGGAACATTGCATGTGTAGCAGCTATGATAGGTGCTTGTATAGACTTAATGTTAATTGATCTGCGCAACACTTCGTTTCTAACATACCAGGGAGATCCAGTCATTAGGGCGATATTTTGGATAGCTTCAAGTTTTGCCCAGCGGTTGTCTTTGACGAGAGCTTCCCAGGCGGGTCCGATGAAAGTTAGTATGATATTAATATACATCTTGAGGACAGTTGTTTTCATTCTGATAGGGAAATGACTATGTTGGTTGAGCATTGGATATAGAGCGGCTCTAATTCCTCTGGCTTTGTTGCAGGTTTTAGTAACGTGATTGCTAAGTTAAGCTTGGAGTCGAGTATGATACCGCGGAGCATCAGTCCACTTCTTGTCCGTTGATTTCAAGTTTCTTCATGTCCATCGGTGATTTGTCTCCAAAGAGTATAGCAACAGTCATTTTGGTGTTAATGGTAATTTTCTATTCCTGGAACTTGTTGTTTTGTCAAGATGAGTTTACATTTGTCTTGCAGCATAATGTTTCCCCAACTTTTACAGGAAAACATGGTGTCATCCGCGAAAAGGTTGGTCTTGGTTCTGGGAGATACTGGGATTTCGTTGATATAAATAGTAGAGTTTTCCGCGTGTACATTGTCCTTATATAGTGTGCATTTCCCAAGCATGACGTCATCACACGATAAGTCATGTTCCGGTTTTATTATTCTATTGTTATAGTAAAAGTTTTAACAAATTATTTTGTAACGGATTTAAATCTCAATTTAACAAATTATTCTTATTTTTCAACATTTCTATAGCTTCTTTTATATTTAATTCTTGATTATTTGTGACTTATTTTAATAGTTTGATATATTTGATATTATGATTAAATTCTAAAAAGTGTTCTGCTATAGGAGACTTATCAGATTCTAATTTTTCATGCTTCTGATGTGCTCTTTAAATCTTATACCTATATGTGAACTTTATATGAACGGTTTTTTTCTATATACATATTATATATAATATAAAAATATAATAATAAAAATTATATATATATATGCAAATTAAAGGTACACAACATGCATTTTTTAAATTTTCAAATCATAATTTGATATGGTTATAAATAAAAATTATGACTAACGATTATCAACATTTTTTATATTATTTATATTATTTATTAATGAAATCATCAATATAATTTATTAAAAATATGTAAGTCAGATATTTCCCAATTTCACCGTTCTTAGAATATTCTGTAGTACTTAAAAAACTTTCAGTTATTGTCTTATACCTTAAATTTTTTTGTGGATTTGGGTCTTATTTTATTTAAACGAATACCTACAAATTTTGATTAATTAACATATTAATAATATAGGCAAGAAAAATATTTACACTTTAAAATTTAAAAAATCCTAAAATATAAATCACTGAACCTTAGGTACAATAAGACATTTTTTACATACATACTAAAATTATTCTAAATATCAAATTTACAGTTATTATTTTGATTTTTTTTTGTTTGAATAACAATTAAATTTTTGATTTTGGAGTTACTAAAAATGTATAATATATACAATTTAAATTATAGCACAAGACTATAATTGAGCATAATTGGGCATTTCATAAAAAATATATGTTACATGTATTTTGAATACAGACGATATGATTTGGTCGACCTGACAGTCAAGTTAGATGTCAGGTCGTGTATATAGATATGTTATCCGACTAAATTCATGTCAGGTGGCATTCAAACATCTGACTGTCACAAAATCGTGTCACGTCGTCTATAGGCAACTCCGGATTTGGACAGGGTGACGGTGAGGCCGATAAAATCATATCGTGTATATATAAGGGCCAAATGTATAAACATTTCGCTCGTCGGGTAGGATACCGATGGTAGAATGTATAAATAAATATATATTTTTACATAATATGATATATTGAATAATATATTAATATACAGTAGATTCTCGATAATTCTAAAAGCTTCATAAATCAAACTAAATGCTTGTAGTCCTCTGAGAAAATTCTAAATTTATTAATATACAAGTTCAAATAAATTTAACTAGAAGTGCAGCTTCACTGACATAGGTTGTAAGTAGACATACATTCGGTATAAAAACATATAATTTTAGCATTGAAAAATAACAACGGCAATGGTGTATTATCGTAGTTTATCAGTTATTGTACTTATATAATAAAAAAGTGTTAAAGGATGTGTCGGAAGGAAATTGTGCGAACAGTTTTGGACTTCATGGATGATGGAACCATGTAACGTTACAATACTATTACTGTTATGGAATTGGTACACAGTATAGGAAAATGTTAGTGCACAAATAGTCGCGAATTGCTTCAAAACTTGCACGTGAAACAGGCTCCAGTGGGTTTCTGAATTCTGTATGTAATTTGAAAAATTTGTTCATTTGATTATAATGTCGCCACTACTGCAAGTGTTGGTACTTTTTCTGACGAGTTGATTCTACAGTCGTATATACTGTCAATCAGCATGATTCTGATCCTATCGTATCGTCAAACGAAGCCAATAATCTTTTTATAACGGCCATTATTATAATGCGTGTGTGAAAAAAATTCCCGTAGAGGGGGAGGGGGATCGTTGAGAATTTTCAAATTTGCCCCAAATTGTATATGACGTCGATGTATATCAATGTGTATAGAGGTATACTATATGCACGTTGTATTAGAATAATTATTCGAAATTGTTAATAAACTATAATCGAATTCGAAATTACCTGCAGAGCATATGATGATTTCTTTTCAAACAAAAAACATTCGATATTTTTTATACCATATACCCACACATCTAGCCATATATACCTATTACCTAGGTATTAGCTATACGGTATAGGTACCTACCTGCATTTCCTTCACCCGACCGCCGACCGGTTTTTTGTTGCGTGCGTCAACCATTGCGGTAGTAGTCCGTCAACGGCCTTGACCCAAAAACGTCTTTTGCCAAAAAAATAAAATTGTTCATACCGTACGTCGCGTGGTCGTCGCCGCAGAATTCAAATAATAATAATAATAATATTATTATCGTAAATATATTCTGTGAGTATGAACGACGACCCTGCGACATTTATCACCACTGTGTTGTTGTCGTCAGCGCTGCACCTTTTTTGAGATTTAAAAAAAAACATGGTCCACACAATGATTAATGGTTTTTAACACCCGGTGCACTTTGCATAACGTTTTTTCGCTTCCACGCGCATAATCAATATTGTTTACACTTGCCGTATTATAATAACATTGTATGTAACATATAATATAATAAAAGTATGAATATCCATTATCTACATTCTATGCGTAATACGTTGTAGTTTGGTGCACAAAAATACATTACTCAACACTCATATAACAAGTAACACGTGGAAAACGAATAATAATAGATTAAAAGATATATTATCACTTCGTCCAACTCTTAATTCTCCGCTACCATCACCCCGACCTTCGTATAGGTATAGGTACTTTTTTCAATAATCCCCGGGTTAACGTCGTATTCAGGTCCAGACAAGAGGGCATATGCCAGGAGCGCAGTAATACCAAAAGCACAATTTCAATGATTTTTAGGAAAGAGTTCGAACGACTATTTTTTTCTTTGCTTATTTCCCGTATTTAAAGTGATTTTTCTTTTTTGCCGTGGCTCTACCCCGGGTGCCATAAAATAGTCGATAACTATATAATATATAATAGGTATATATATAGATTTATAGATTATAATAGGTACGAGTATATGCAGAGAAGTAATTTGTTGGAAGCAAAAGTATGTATATTTTCAACCCATGATTTATTTTTATAATAAATTAGTTCATTAAAATGTCCTAATATTTTTTTTCAAAATGTAAAACATTTAACAAATGAAAGGCTAAGATAGATGTATGACACATCAATATTTTTTTTAGATTTATTCGGAAACGGCTGACGTTTGATACCTATAATATATGTTTTGAACTAATATATGGGTAATATAGTTACCTACTACCTAGTGATACTTTATTGGGGGGTCAAATTCAAGTACGGAGATACATTTATAATATTCAAGGCCGCCCTGAGGGGTGGTGGTTGTTTCACACCCGCACCCACATTGGAAATCAGTCGGCAAACAGAAAAATGTTGATGACTTATTTTTTTTTTGCTTATTTACGTTTTTAAGGAAGTATTCCCCCCTCCATAAATATTTCTTCCGGCCAGCCCTATATAGTCATATATTAATTGTAAATGGAAGAGTAGAAATTATAGAACAAAACCGTCGATAAATTCATTGAGATTTGTCAATTTATTGACATTATATGTTTTATTATGATATACATATATTTATTATGAGTTTATACAATTTCTTTCGAATGATCGACATTTTATAATATTATATTGTAATTGAACCTGGCGTGGGAATTTTTTTTCTTTAAAATTAACTCAGTTAGACAAATTTACATTTTAAATATTTATGCCGAGTCGGATAATAACCAACAGCTCATTATAAATATTATATATTATTATTTATTATGTATTCTAATATCTATATAATATGTTAATCTAAACACTATAAATGAAACTGTAAATTCAAGGGCTCCTACCTGTATATACTATACTAAATGAATATATATATAATATGGTTATACGTATATATATAAATATATAAATTTATTTTCAATTTTGAGCGAAGAGTAGGGTGCTCACTGCTCAAACGTGCCGTATTTCAACCAAGTGTCCCGGTGTCCCAATAAGAATTCCAAAATAGTGAAAATGTTCCGTATTTCATCAAAGTGTTCTGTATAAAACTAACATGTCCCGTCATTTCAACAAAATAATAATACAATTTAAAAATAAATTGTATTATTACTTATTGATAAAAAAATAAATAAATGTTTATCAATATGCGTGTTTTCTTGTGGGGACCTTGAGCAACCAGGTTAACTAAAAGGTTCATTTATACTTCGATAATATTTTTACAAAATCGCTAAAACGTTTTATTCGCCATCTGTTTATCATATATTTAATTGATTTGTGATAGGAAGCAATCGTTACAATGAGGCCAAAAATGATGACCAAAATAATAATATAAAAAGGTAATTTAATATTGTAAATATTGTAAATATATCACAGCTAAAAATAGTTAATGCGTAAATAAAAGGTATTATTTATATTTTTAAAAAAGTATTTTAGGAAAATGAGCTTTGCAGTCGGCCAAATCGATTATGTCAAATAAGCAAAAAAAAAAGGTATCAACATTCTACAAAAATTTATAAACATAGTTTAGTGGCAAACACCAATTTGTTTTCAGATTCATTACCTACCTAAAATACCAACGAGGCTGGGCATCCAGAGAAATTAAGAAATAATTTTATAAACATCCGATGGAGAGTTAATAGAGAAAGATTTGATAAAAAAATGTAGGGAGAAAATATTGAAGAATATTGTGGAAATAGGATTGGGAGTCTGGAACGATTAATATATGTTATATATAGGTATATATATATCTATATTATAATAAAAACTAAAAAGGAATTGCAAAGATATAATTATAGTATAACATTTAATTTTGAATAAATAAGCGAATAGAAGTAATTGATCCGAGAAGGAGAATTGAGTTAAGGAAAAATAAGTAATATATTATTATTAGTTATTTCGTATATATTATAAATAAATAATATAATATTTAACTATAGGTAGTTAAATATTACTTATAGATAAGTTTTTATATTATTGAAACTGTCAATATATTATTTGGTGGGACCAGAAAGCCTTTTTGAACAAGGGCTCAGGTGATAAATATTCATTTGCCACTCGTTAAATCCGCCACTGAGTCGATTAATTATATAGGTACGTATATAAATATTCTTATTTTCATTTCTATTACTATATTAAATCTACTTTCAACTATTATAAAAAATTTTTATCAGATTTACAGATCACTATATGTCATTCTGCTTATTTCATACGTTTAATATGCTTAAATAGGTACACCGTGGAAGCCTGTGCAGTTGTTGTGCGTACCTACTGAAAATAACTTTTTGAACGAAATTATTTTAATTCGGAGGTTTATGTATAGAAGGTACCTATAATACCTATATAACATTATAACTATATACCAACGTCAACATGCATAATAAACAAATGAAAAAAAAAAAAGAAACATTTTTTTTTTGTTTTTTGTTAATATAGATACACGGAATATATACGTTATTTGAAATAGTTTCTAGTGAAACTGTATACATAATGTTATCTTTTTAGAAAATTGTGTACATCTGTCGAGGGCGCTGACCTCTTCTATACGTGTATATATACGAATATATATATATATATAGGTACACACGAGAACAAAACATGTGGCTAGGTCCGGTCAATTAAAGTACACGACTCCAAAAGTAAGAGTTGTCGAGACTAGTTTTTTTTTCTTATACGGAATCCTCAGGAATGTGAAAATCCAATAAGCCACAACCTTCGAAAAAACGTAAACATATTCTTAATTTTTTATATTAATTAAGATTTGGTAAACGGGGCCCGGATATCCGAACGAATTCCAACAAAGTTCAGACACGCGTGTACCTATAATTCATATAAACTAAAAACCTAGAAAAATGTCTTTCAAAATTATGTATACCAGCTATACCTATATTTGTTGTAAACCTACTATTTCAATTTTAACATTTCGGTATCGTAATTTATAACGAGTACCTACTGCACACACGAAATACTATATTATTTAGGTACACATTGTACAATATTATAATAATATGCGGTCTAAAAACAGACGGGCATATCTTCTACAACTTACTACTATCTTCTGGAAGAGCGTACGTCATTATTGTTTCTTTTCTATACCGGTCACGGCGTAATATAAACCTCCTATAATATAGGCTATAATACCTACCTCACCAAAGATCATTTCTGAAAATGTCATATCAGTATAAAATACTGTCGGTGAAAAAAAACCGTCTAGACTTGTATATAGCATACAGATACACGAAGAAGGCGGGTTATTGCACCCAAAAACTATATAGGATCCTCGAAATATTATTTATCCTTGGGCGAAAAACGCTAAACAGCAACACTGCCTATATATAAGTAATACCTATATAAGGTCGGCAGGTAATGACTTATATATATATATATATATAAGTACTATAAACAATATAATATAAACGTGGTCGTTAAACGCGGTATGCCAACAAGGCAACAACTTTTTTGTTGAAATAATAAAGTGCAAGCACCCAATATGTATATAATATATATATACCTATAATACCTAATTATATACGTACTTCTTTTCTTTTATCTATCCATATTTCCATCCAAAAAATTTATCAAAAAATATTGAACATTATTAATATTATATTTCTATTTAGACGTTTTTGCTTCTTGAATAATTGTAGACAATTGAGATAGGAGATAGGTAGATAATTAGATAACATAATATAATATGTTATATATTATAGCCATACAGGCATATATAGCTAGGTACAGTAAGATCAGTTTTTTAAGTAGGTATCAGTTTTGTAGTTGTATCTCTGCCGAATGGCCGACGCACGGCCCTGTATTAAAATAATGATTTAGGAGGACTTAGTATAGGAAATATACTGAAATACACATTTTTGAATGATAATCAAATATTTAACCCTTTCAGTGTGCGCAAACGCAATACAACTTGCATTTTTTTAAACGAAAACCCGGCTATTTCTGACCCTGGGTTTCGATAGGTTAATGTTTTTGTAGTAATATTTTTCTTTGTTAACTTTTGTCCTGTAAAAAACAAAAAATTAACCTATCGAAATCATGTGTCAGAAATAGACTAAATAAATAAATATATAGTAAATAATAATAATATAAAATAAATTTATAGTCGTTCAACATTTAACGTTGTTTTGGATAAATTAAAATATTATTTATTATTTTTTTTTTTTATCTGGATAATATTTTTTGGATAGAAGGACTGGAGTAGGAGTTTCAAAGTAAAGAGCTTTTTTGTTAGCAAGTACGTTCTAAGTGGTACTTTTCAGAGATAATTTTTTGATTTTCCTAATATTTTTCTTAAGCGTACAAAAAATCTACCTTTTAGGTATAATGAAAAATGTTTATAGGTGTATTTATATATTTTTTTAAAATAACAAATAAAATTGGTTATATTAGGTATACGTATATATTACTAAAATAATATAATATATGGTTACGATATATTTTATTTTTGTATTATATAATAACCATTGAACTTTAGTTGTTTTTTTCCATTTATAAAATTTCCCGTTATTAAATTATATGGTTTTTCTTTATGCTTAAGAAAACTACTGAATTATTGAAAATTTCAAAAATGACCTCTGAAAAGTCTCATATAAAACGAAATCGCTATCAAAAAAGGTCATTACTCCAAAATTCCTACTTGACTCCTTCTACCTATAAGTTGTTTCTAGATAAAAAATAAATAAAATGAACATGATGTCAACAACATGTAAACCCACATGATGAATCCTTGCTTCGCTCAGAATCTTGAATAAAAAGTGAATAATTATTTTGATTTGAATAAAAAAAAAAAAAAATTTTTAAATAGTATCCTATAATTTATTCAAATATATATAAGTGGTACAAGTAATGTATGTAAAATGAATGTATAAGAGAAATAAGTACTGAATTCTAATGTACTAAATTGTCTTAAATGCAACAATCCAAAATTCCAATACATCCAAAATATACGCAGCCACGTATATATCGTATAGAATTCATAAATCATTCGTCTTAAAACTATAGTCCCTTCTCATTAATTATAATTGATTTTAAGAATCACAATATTTCAAATAATTTTTTAACGATTTCAACTCGAAATACTTTAAATTCTATAATCCCTTATCTCAACTATATATGAAAAATACAGTACCTATACTATATAACACATACATAATTATAATGTTCATAGGTAATATAGTTTTCCAGTTTTATAATTTTTTTTCTTTTAAACATTAAGTATATAGCTGTAAAATATAATTTATGCAATTGAAATAGAAAGAATATATATATATATATATATATAGGTACTATAATATATAAACCTACAGTAAAAATATATTTTAGATTCTGAACAAAATGAATTACCGTGTTAGATTTACGATAATACTCCTATTATTATAATAATATTATTATTATATATTATTATTATTATTATAATATAACTAATACTATAACTCTACTTACTTTGAGTTGCAAGTTCCTATTAATCATTATAAGAGGTCAAATCACTCTTTTATTATTATTATTATTATCGTATAATAACGTATAATCTGCAAGCTTCAAATATCCATGCTATACCGTATACGCTTATTGTATCAGTGTGGCGAAGGACTCGTTTAGATTAACTAGGGTGGTGGTCTTTTCCCTCGAATTGAAAAAAATTTTAGTAAACTATTTTATGAAAAATATATCAATTTTACGAATTTTCTGAAGAAAGAGTGATGGGAAGAGGTAAAGGGTGGGTAGATGCAAAAATATATATTGTGCCGCGACAAAATTTACATTTTTATCAACGCACTGGCCTATATAATATATATATATATATATATATATATAGTATATCCATATCCTCGGGAAGAATATACAATTTATTCTAAGTGCCCTATACGAGTTATATTTAAAACCAGAGCTGTAAAAGAATACTTTTAAAAAGTATTTGAGTAAATACAAAAAAATATTATTGAAAAAAGTATTTACAGTAATACTCAAATAATTATTTATCCAATCTATTTAAGTAAACACTCAAATACATTAGAAAAGTATTTGAAATATTTTTCAAATACTTAATAAATATATAGGTACATATATTTTATTCATAATTTTATTAATATAGATTTACTTTTTCTCCTTCGCCTTCTCTCTCAACTATTTGGGGTCGGCTACCCTAGTCCTACACTTCCACTTAACTCTATCTCCCGCATCTTCTTCATTTACCTCCACCTTCCTCATATCACTCTTCATAACATCCCCACACATATTTTTTGGTCTTCCTCTCCCCCTCTTTCCATCAACATACCTACAATTCCTTTACTAATCTTAATGCCTCAGCCTCTTCCCTCCTTAATACATATGCTGGAACCATCTTAATCTATTCTCCCTCATTTTGTCAATTATCGAAGCTACTCCTATACTACCTCTTATATACTCATTCCTTATTTTATTCTCTCTAGTTACGTACTCCACTCGTCCACCTTAACATTTTCATCTCTGCTAAACTCATTCTCTGTTTTTTCTTCTTATTTACTGCTCCATACATTATTGCAGGTCTCACCACTGCCTTATAAAATTTACCTTTTTACCTAATAGAGATTTTTTTGTCATACAAAATACCTGACATTTCTCTCCACTTCATCCATCCACACTTAATCCTGTGTTTCATATCCTCTTCAAAATCATCATCTTTCTGTACAACGGATCCTAAATACTTGAACCTCTCAACCTCAATAATTTTATTAATATAGGTATATATTAATAACTATACATAATATTTACTGACATATTTTGAACAAATTATGTTTCTGAATTGTATTATTAATATAATTATATGACCAAATGACTATTACATCTCAAAAATATATTTTTTTCAAAATGTTTATTAAGTTATATTGATGTTGTTTTTTTTTTTTTTTTATTATTATTATAGTAGCTCCACCTATATGCTAAATATTCTTTTGACCGAAGCACTGCTGCTTAATCACGCTTATAATCACACTTTAATAGTATAATGATTTTGAACTTTGATCTATTAAATAAATCATATAGCAGCTTATCTGATTTTATAATATGTATCTGATGTTATTATATATATGTGATATTTTGAATTTTAATAATTTAATAAATATAAAATGTAAAAGTATTTAAATAAAGTATTGAATACTCGAAAAAGTATTTGAATACCAATGTTCAAATACTTTTGCTGAAATACTTTACAACTGTGCAGTTAGGACAGATAATTCTTTGTTTAATATATACATATACTTAGGTATATCGGCGTATAATTATACGTCCTTCCTGGTCGGTTTACATGTGCGGTTTTTCCTCTGGACGTATCATCGCCGGTTTGTGCAAAACCGCAATCGCCTACCGCAAACAGAAAACGAACGCCATGACGTCTTATATTATAACTGGTAATATACAATATACATAATAATATATATATATATATAATATTATACTTTTCATTTATACGCGTGTAATATCGCTGTGTATTTTTATTTTTACACAAAACCCGTTTGTGTACATACTACGAGCGGTCTTGGCCCACTTCCGGACCGCTACAGCCCCCCTTGACGTCCATCCAAGTTCACGTTAGATACGCCAAAAACGTTTATAATAATAATAATAATAATAATAAAAATATACAAAGTATGTACATATACTGTATATTTATATTCAATACAAACTCAAACTCGAGGCTTCAGACTTGTTCAATAACAGACGGTAGGTACGCGAAAAAGCAGGAAACTGGGCAGATATAAAGGTAAATAATTGGTATGAAAAGGTGGTAGCTGGTATATAGGTACAGAGAGATAGTAGGGCAAACGATAATATATTAAAACCATGTAAGTACTAACATAGATTAAATATACTTAAATATATTTAATCTATGGTACCAATCATATTATCAGTAGCGTCATTTGGACCGCGCAAGGTATATTAGCGTATTTAAAATTAAATATCGTGGTAATTTGGTCCGCTTTTTTTAATATTTGGACTGTTTTTTTTTTTTTTTTTTTTTAATTTGGTTAGCCCGACCTAACCTCTCAGAAACAAAAAAATTTGATATGAGTATTAAAAAAAAAAATTGAAATGACGCCATGCTGCATATTATACATATATATGCAATGCTGGAGAAGTTAATGGTTTTTTTAACTCAGTTAAGTTAAGTTAATAAAAAAAAATTGTAAAAGTTTAAAGTTAATAGTTATTTTTTTCTTGACGATTAAGTAAGTTAAATAAAAAATAACATTTGAGATGATATACAGGTATAATTAAGTATCTATTATTTTTTTGGTAATACTGTTATTTTTAACTTTAATAGCATTTTAAAACTATTAATAATCATTGACATAATATTATTGAAAATACTATAATGTATTTAAAATAATAATTATTATTAAAATTAACAATAAAAAGGTTCATAAAAATGTTCAATTAGTAGGTACCTACACTTTTCTTCAAAATACTGACAAAAGGAAATTTCTCATTACCTACCTAAATATTGTTTATTGGTGGTAAATCTAATATATTCCTCAATTTTTATTATGGGGACATTATTATATAAATCACAATATATATATAGTTATTCTTGTTTTATTGATATTTTCGGAAAATAAATAATTCCTATAATATAAGAATTTTTAGAAACGACAAAAACAACTTTATTTTTATTCAACCATTTTGACAATGTACACAATATGAAATCAAAATGTATCTATTATTTCAAAAGTAACATAACCGAGTTTTAATTAAAAGTAACTCGTTAATTAAAAGTTGATACAACCGAAAATAAGTTAAGTCAACAAAAAAATCAATTATAAAAAGTCAAGTTAAAAGTTGAAATTAAATTAACTTTTAACTCGAATATTAACTTAATAACTCGTTTATGTCCAGCATTGCATATATGTATATGTATGCGTATACACCTTATAATATAATATCTTAGAAATTATTCCATGTGCGTTTTTTTTTTTTTTTTTTAGGAAAACATTTTCCACGGCGTCATGTATATACACATACATATCATATATACTGCAGGTATAGGCCGCGTATAGCCCAATTTTGTGCGTG
The DNA here is from genome assembly GCA_025469235.1 of Pemphigus obesinymphae. Lineage (NCBI taxonomy): Eukaryota > Metazoa > Arthropoda > Insecta > Hemiptera > Aphididae > Pemphigus > Pemphigus obesinymphae. The sequence continues at coordinate 14,667 of JAIPRL010004589.1, read as the reverse complement.
TATATTTTATCATGGTTTTTTTTTTTTTTTTTTTTTTCCAGTAACGGCCGTAACCTCCTCTTCCCCACTCGACCCGCCGTTCACCGCCGAAACCGTTTCTCTCCTACACGTCCGCGTCCCATAAACCTTGACTCCTCTCTCGGCTCTGATCCGTCCGAACTGGTTTGCTCGCACGCAACACACCACTGTGCAGTCGCGGTGGACACATCGTCCTTATACTCCTTTTGTTCACTCCTCGGGGCATATATACAATTATATTATACATTGTACATATGCATCGCAGAGGTTTATAATGAAATATAATATAATGCTGACGTAGTTCCCGTATTACGAACTACGAGTGAATTTTTTTTTTAACCCTTCTCGACGTATACTGTACATAAATAATATTATTACACGCATTATAATGTATGTAAATAGAACGCATGGATTATTATTATTTATAGTATTAATGTCTCAATTCCTATATATGTTCCGTATTTTCTTCTCTGTACACTGAACCAAATGTATCTGTGATTTCAATAAAAATATAGATTAATTTAATAATTATATGGTCGTTAATATATATACGTCCGATAAAATGTTTGTTGATTTAGAAATGAAATATTCGTTAATTTAACAGTAAAATAACAGAACGTATTATTCATTTAACAATATCTTCTATCAATGTCTTGAGTAAAATTGTCCAATTGAATGCAAATTTATTTGAATCAACAAATACCTACCTACTTTGTTAATTCAATTATAAATAATATTTTGTGTTCATTTCTTTATTTCTTCGTAGTAGAACCATTTGTTAATCAAAATAGTCAATTTAATAACATATTTTATTATAATAATAAAATCTGTATTAATTTTACAAATTATTTTTATTAAATTATAAATTGTATATTTTGTGAAATTTACAAAATGAATTTTTTATTGTAAACACATTTTTTATTAATTTAACGATATATATACATTGAAATAATGAAAATTTTATTATTTCGACAAAAATATTCGTTTGTTAAAATTTGATTATTGCATATTGTTAATTCTACCAATGATATTTGGTTCAGTGTAGTAATTTATCACGATGGCTTATTTATGTATTTACTAGGTAATTTAATTTTGATATTCGTGTGTCTAAACGTTATGTTTATACTTAGTCCGATATTAAGTATATTATACTAATGTGCGTTACTAAGTACAACTAACTAAAAAAAAAAAGAATTCAAATTGCATGGCTCTGTACAAGGATATTGAGTGTTTTCCACACTGATATAGCCATATAGGTACATGTCACCTTATTCCTTTTAGATTCTGTGAATAGCGAGAGTTTTATACAACGATATTTTTTAAATGTATATTCTTTAATTTCACCAACAATAAGTAGGTATCCTATATACATACTATATATATATAAATATGTATGTATGTATGTATGTATGTATGTGTGTGTGTGTGTGTGTGTATGTGTATAACTCAGTGACGAATTGGGTCATATTGTGATAAATTTTAATGTAATTAATCATAAATATGTATTTGGTTGGCTAATGGCTAATGAATATGTATAATGTATATATTATCTATATAATATACTACCTATATGGGTATTTTGTATATAATATATATTTTGCAAGAATGACAAGTCGGGCAAGGTTCCATCGTGTCCGTTTTGAAATAATTGTTCTTCATAAAATTAATTTTAAACTTATTACTTATTTAAGGATTTTTCTTTCGAAAGATGCCATGCGTAGAACCTATATACGTACCTAAACATAATAAAATATCCAAAATATAAACACAGATTCAGAATTGCATACAATGTTCAGCCATATATGTATAGGTTGTAATTATATTGCTTGTATTCGTAATATATATATTATTATATTCTTCGAATTTTAGACAAATACGTTGTTATTGGTATAGTCTGACTGTTAACTGTTACCTATATAAATATAAAGTATCTATTAAAATTGTAAGTACAACTTTTCAGTTATCTATAGATATATCAATATCTTTATATATATTTATAAATATATAATTCTTCTATACGTGTGTATGTCACTGAATTCCTAAACGGCTAGACCGATTTTGATGACATTTTTTGTGTATTTGAATGGGTACCTGGATGGTTTAGATTCACAATTGGACCGGTAGGTAGCGCTACAATCGGGTTCTAGGAAATTTATTTTTTTATTTTTTGACGAACATTTTTTTTTTTTTCAAGATTTATCGCATATCATAACATATAACCCAAAAATTTCACTACCACCACCACACCAATATTTTTAAAATGAAAAAAATTATGAGTTCATGAATAATTGACCATTAATAAAGAACAGACCTTTTTTGTGTACCATATTTCTAAAGACGCTGTTGAAATTTTTTACAATTTTTTTTAACAGAGTTGTTACAAATATTTTCCCATGTGTGGGACCCACGTTGCCTATTTTTTCATTTTTTGCCTTAGGTGGAGAGGGAAGGGGTGTATTGTATTTATGGTGTATTGATAATTAAAAAAAATAAAAATCAAAGTAGTGGATAAGTTATGTGAGCATGCTTTTTTAATACCTACGACAAATAATCGAGCTGATGTATATAATAAGCTCGCAAATAATTAGTGAATTTAAAGTTATAGAAATGGACTACTTATCGAGAGTGAAGAATCGGTACATTTTCCTACAGAATTCGTAAATTCCCAAATACCATCTGGTATGCCTCCACATAAAATATTATTAAAGTTTAGAGTTCCAAATATATTATTAAAAATTTTAATTCTCCTAGGTTTTATAATGGGACTAGGCTACGTGTCACTTCACTTACAAAAAATTTAATTGAAGCTGAAATTTTGACAGGATGTGCTTGGGAGAAAAATATTTTTACCGAATATACCATTATACTCCAACGATTTTCCAGTTAAATTCAGAAGAGTTCAGTTTCCAACAAGAAATTATTTATTTAGCGCAAGGTCGGACATTAGCCCATTGTGGAGTAGATTTAGATAATAACTGTTTCTCACGTGAACAATCATTGTATGTAACATTTTCTAGAATTGGAAAACCTAACCATTTACACGCTTATTATGTGCGACAAAATAAAACTCTGAATGTGGTATGTCAAGAGGTTTTGACTTAAGTTATTTGTTTGTACATTACTTCATTCAGATTTCTATCTATAGGTACCTATAATAGAATTCATATATAATATAAGAGTATAATAATATGTTTATAGAATCATTTTTAAATATCATAAATTAAGTTAAATTTCTTATAATTACTTATATTACTTATAATACTTACATTTGCGTTCAAAAATGCGCACGGACGAATATATATATTATTGTAATGATAAATGAACAATAATAATCAATTGTCCTGCCAAGTATGTATAAGTTTATTGCTCTAGGACTCGGGTGTTTTTATTTTATAATTAAAATCCTTTTTAAGCAAATTTATTTTACCAGAACGATTTACCCAACGAGCAAAATGTAGGTAATTAAATAACAGGCAATAGAAAATATACATAACAAATGCAGTATGCACACAATCGAAATGTTATGGCGACATTGCATTTCCTATTGTGTAAAATCGTGTTATTACCTATATGTGTATCCACACGTATGGACAAGTAAATTACAAAGTATATATATACTTTGTAAAACACATATACCAAAACCTTTTTAAATTGAGTGTCTCGGTTAAAAATGAAGCATAGAAACTCTACATTATAATTATTATACGGGCTTGAAAAATCTGTAATTTTCTGAAGTGTCGACCATGCATTTCGGAAATATGACTATACATTATAATATACCTTTTCGCCACCAATAATAAATATTAAGTATCGACAAAAATATATTCGATTGTGTCAAATACATGAATATATTATAAAAATATATTATGTATATACGACTGTATAATATATATATATTAAACGAGGTAGGTTGCTGAACTCGTTCGCACAGCCGAGCGCAAACGTCCTCGACCGATACATTGTTTAGCTTTTTTTTTTCTCATCATCGTTTTCTTTGAAATGAATTTTTACGTGTTTTGCTTTTTTTTTTCTCCTTTTTATCTTGGCCCGGCCAAAATTCACGAACGTTTCTTTCTTTCCGACTCGTCATCATCGTATAACATTATTATTATCATTATTATTTTCATTATTATTATTATTATTATTATTATTATTATTATACAGGTATATACACACGTACATTATAATAATATTGTATTCCAGACGAGTGGTACCGCGACGGCAGTGTTATATTCTAATGGACCGCGTCTAGTTTGGCCCACTAGCCCACTGATCCACTTACCTAATGACTCGGACTTACACACCGGCCCAAACTTGGACCATACAAATAATAACACAATTTTATTTAGAACATGATGATTCTATCCGTCTGTCATTACCTCTATATTCTTCCTCTTTCTCACTCTCTCTCTCTCTCTCTCTCTCTCTCTCTCTCTTTTTCAAACTATATATATATATATATATATATAGAGATATATTTACGATAGTAGCTATATAATATACCTGTACACCGCGTATATGCATACTGAATGACGCTCGGTCGTGAGGAGGCCATGACGATTGTATCGAAAAAATAATAATAATAATAATATCAATATTAATATAATCGCCGATATAAAAAAATAAATAAAAATAGGTTTTCTGATACGAATTCCGATCACGTCGTGTCCGTTTCGGCAAAATTATGTACAGGCAACAGTCGATAAACTATATTATATATACGTATATATAATAATACCTATACCTATAAGATGGGAACGTGCGACGATATTATATATTCGAACGTGCTTTACAGGAATTATATACGGAAAGAAAGAAAAATCCATATACATACGTATACTGTTGCCGACCAACAAAAGTGAAAATTCATACATAAATCTTATAATAGCCTGGAACTGTGTGATGTGTTTGTGTACCTATACGTATATATATATATACGCGTGCCGGCGTGTGTGCCGTGCGTGGTATAAACTATAATAGCGGTAATGGTATACATACGTATATATAGGAAGTATGTGTATATATCTATTATACTACGCGAATGTGTGTGCAGTGTGATGGAATCATGTCATCAGCTTCACTTTTACTCTCGAAACTATGAAATGATCATATTATTATACACGTAGGTATAGAGAGACATGTCATTTATACAGTGTATATATGGATCATAAAACGTCCGATGATTAGCAACTCACTGTACCGTATAACTACTAATAATAATACACTTTGAAATTTTTTCGCTAATGCGTATAGCCAAATTTTTTTATTTGATACGCGGGTATACGATCGTATATATTCACTATACTTTGACCAATTATTATTATTTACCGTCTACTGACAAATTCCAAGTACCTACTCATTTAAAAAAAAAGTTCAATTGTACCTATATTTTATTATTCAACGATCATTATTACCTGATAAGTGATAAGCTTACGGACAACAAGAATGTATAACCAAGTATTGTTGTAACATCAATATTAGGTATATGTTCTTATTGGTAGACTATGGTAGGTACCTATAGCTACCATTATAGATTAGGCATTTTTGTGAATATTGTATACGACTATTGTAAATTATTATATTCTTTATTCAGTACCGGCCATCGTGTGGCGATGAGTTTTACATATTATACATATTTTACAAAAATCAATAAAAATATATATTTCATTACTAATATGTATTTAAATAACTATTCGATAAAAAAAATTGCAAGCCCTGTTCCTAGAAATGTCACAATTAGCCCGAAAATTCGGGAGGTGGGAAGGGCTTCAACCCAACATAATATTAACTTTTATTAATATGTTTTTAATTCTAAAAAAAATACAGAGCTTGAAATAATTTAGAGGACCACTCCCTTACGTAGGTGAAAATAAGGAATTTCAATAACACGTGTTTTAGCCCTACCATTTTTTAACCAAAAATTATAAGTCGAGGCCTTGTCCTCATTCCTTTACATAATCCAAAATTAAGGCCATCCCGAAGAAACTATTTATAAGGGGGCGTGTGTGTTTTGAAAATACCGACAGTAAAATTCATCTTTAAAGCAAGCAAAAAAAAGTCAAAAACTTTTTTTCAGATTTTGCTGACTAAAATTTCCAAAATACTTCCTTTGAACTGTAAATAAGTAAAAAAAAAAAAAAAGTGGGATCATCGACTTTTTTCAGATTTTACCAACTAAATGCTAATTATTTCTAGTTTTGTAACAAAAATTACATTAATATAATGATAAATCCGGAGGGTAGGGACTTAGTCCCCCTAAGCCCTAAACTATTTTCACCTATGCTCCCTGCCCCAAAAAAAAGTTACGCTACGACACTAGGTAGGGGATAAATCCCCCAAGCTTTAGCGTATACCCATTAAAAAATTTACGACTACATAACTGATAATACAACATAGTAAACATGAGACTACAAAGATTATAGGGGAACCCGAGGCAATATGAGGTCATGAGGTGAAATGGGACGACGTATTGAATCTTCGAAATTCGAATCGAATGATAATAATTGAATAAATAAAACTTTCTTAAAACGTTTCATGTTTTGTAATTTTTTCTAAAAAATTACTATCAAATAATTTTTATCGCGTTTTAAAATGTTCACCCATATCTGCGAGTTCAAACTGAAAATGTCAACACAATCTTAGATTAAAAACCAGTGACGTCGTCTTCGACGGTAAGAACGTGTGGACAGTCGGCCTCTCCAATAAAAATCCATAGATTTTTAAAATGGATTTTTATGGATTTTATTCTATGGTTCTGGCTACGTGTCTGAGCCATAAGGTATCGTTTTAATGAAAAACGACGATGCCCACCTATAGATCATAACTTAATCGGGTAATAAGTCTCAAAATGCAATTTCCTTTCCTCTTTCAAATTCGAAAATAACCAAAAAACATACCTATACGGCGATAACAATGAGCGCCTAAATTCTTATCTCATCTAGAGTAAATATATTATTTTTCATAATAATATGCTTTTATTTTGTTACTGTGTATACTGTATATCTACTCATTCCACCTAGCCCTGCTCCTCTCATTCGTCTGAAATGGTGTATTTTTATGGTCTGATATATTTTTTAATTAATTCTACCCCTTATAAAAGTGATCTAAAGAGAGCTCTGTTAAGAACCGTCAATTTTTTTGTAATGAATAATATTAATATGAAACCTTAATAAACAAACATTAATGTACCTATAAATATAATAATTTACCTCTGAAATTAAGTTTTTTCTATTAATAATGTTATAAATTAATAAAATATTCAGTTATACTTACAACTTCAATTAAAATTGATGAAAAATCTATATGCATGAGGCATAACAGGACAATAGTACATATTATGCGTGGAGTAAAATGGGACAGTTTTGTTACAGCTTTCTAGTGTCTATTTACAAATTAAACGATTGAAATCGTTTTATAATATTCAATTTTAAAATATGTACGGATATCGTTATTATTTTAATATATTGATTGTATTAAACTATTATTCAATATATATTTTAACTTTAAATTTGATATATATTTTTTTAAATAAACCGACCTACCAATATTGTATATATTTTTGAGCTAGTAAATAGTAGGTATTACAGTTACTAATGTCTGGAATATATTATATTTAAAAATGTAAAGTGAAAATTATTACCCATCTATTATTAGACTTTATTTTTTACTATAAATGTAATATGTATGTTGAAATTTAAAATAAATAACTATATATAAAAATAAAAATACATAAATTAAGTAGGTTATATATTACCCATATGTAATCATATAAATTTATCTGTAAGTACATAAGATATTTGTTCTACAATATTTCAATTTATGTTTTTCAAAGTAAAACATTTTAAAATTTAGGAACTAATATTTATATCATATTAATACCTATTAACCGATGTAATATATGTACATTTAGAATTTTAGTGTAATTCAAATTTTTAGTGCCCCATCTTGTCCCAGATTCAGTAAATTATCATTGTGAACTATCATTTATAATTTTAATTTATTAATTAATTAGTTTACAATTATTTAAGTTGAAAAAGAAACAAAATATATGTAATAAAATCTACCATTTTGTTCAAATAGAATAATAGTCCAATATTACATATATATAATAATTGTATACGGATACTACCTATTTTTATTTAAGAGTTATTCATATATAAAATTAACGACACAAAATAGTTACAGTTAAAAAATCTTTAAAAATGACTATACTTTACGAATTATATGGGAGAGGTCACATCATATTATATTATTAGGTAGTGTATATATAGGTATTATAGGTATTATTATAATTATTTTTTTTAAACAAATTATTAATTATTCATAAGTCAATTAATAAAATATACCTTATACATGTATAATTTAAATGAAAAATTAGGTTAATACGTATAAACAAACATAATAATAGTATTTTTTAAATATCAAGTTTCGTTAGTTTCAATAAAATACCTACGTTTTCTTTGTTTAAACAAGGCTGGTGTAATAATTTCAAGATTCACCATTGTACGTCATATTATTTATATATTACATTTTGTGTATATTTATACATACTGAAGGACGATTTTAATTATTATCACACAATTCAATTAATTAACTGAAATGGCATTAAATAATAACGGATATGTTGTAAGATGTAATGCAATTTATTAAAATTTAAAATGGAAAAAACATATTTTCTTGAGAATAATAGTTGTAATTTATATTTGTTCTTTATAAAACAATAACCAATTTACTCCAGGGTTAGGTTAAATTGGATAATTTAATATACGTAATGTGTTTCAAATATTTCCACATATTTGAATTATGCAATTGAAAATAATTTAATAGGTACCTATACATATATGTATATATTTTTAAATAAATAAATAAATCACAATTTTATGTAGATATATTATGAGTACTTTTAAATTGTATAATAATTATACTTCACAACAACTGTACTGAATATCTATAACCTATAAGTGATATTAATTTAGTAGATCATTAAGTCATAAGACTTATACGAATACGGTATTTAAGGTATTAAGTATAATATTATATAGATCAATCTATAATATACAATATACATATTTATAATGTAAAGTACATTTTCCTTGCATGTTTATATTACATTAATATAAATATTAATAATGTTAATGTAATAGTTTTAAAGAAGTACATAATAACAGGAAATAACTTACGAATATCTCATAAGTATAAATATAAAATAAAATCAACAAAAATTAACAATAAGAAAAGGCAAATAAAATTAAGTACCTACTACTTATGTATATAATTAGAAACTATTATTATTTTATTATTATTAATATATTATTTCAGTAATCCGTATAATATTCTAAAAAGGGACACGCGGCCAAGCAGGTGACTGGTATATATAGTTAGCGATGTAGGTATGTATACAGAAAAGTGATATGACTTACATGAGAGAAAAGAGAGAACTTTGAAATCAATATACTCGTATAGGTACCTAATTAAGGAAAAATGGAGGAATCTATTGTACCTGATAGTAACTTGCTAAGAAAATCCAAATTGGTTTGAACTCTTCTGTCAGCTCGTGAGGACAATTTTAGAAATAATAGAATAGGTAAATTATATACCTACCTACTCGTTGTCCGTCGGACGATTAATATTCAAACATAGTTTTATTTGTAAGTTATCATTTACTTCCGAAATCCAAATGCTTCTATCTATGTATTACATTATTTTTTTGGATTGTATCCGTTTTTTTTTTATTTATTGTTATAAAATCTTCAACTAGATTCTTTCAATATAATATTATATAAAATAATCAAGTTAGAAAAGCCCACTCGCTGCGAACGTATTAATTTTCCGGATTTTAGACGTATTTTAAACAATAATCTAAAAATATAAAACAAAACGAATAATATCTATCCCCTATAGTAACCAAATCAACAATGGTCCTCGTAACTATAGTAACTATAGGGACAGACGAATGGACACAACGAGGATATATTAAGGTGTCTAAACTGATGTTTGGAAACCTATAAAAACTAGCTTACTTCTCATTTATTTAAAAAGTAAACGAACCTTATGCGGACTTAACAGCTCTGGAGTTTGTAATCTATATTAAGAACTTTTAGATCGAAATTCGAAGGTATTTCACAATCATTTAAGTAGATACTAAACCTATATTTAATAGAAGTCACGGGACTGGTAATTTATTTTTTTTTTTTTATCACGTGTCGTGACGACCCCCTTTGTATGTGGAGTGATGCGTACCTACTTATACCTGAATATACGCATAATAAATAGTAGTATAACAGCAGTAAGTATAATAATATGACTGTAATAATTCTTGCCGAGTAGAATAATTAAACACGATTGTGACGACGTATTTGGAACGTATAAAATATGAATAACTAATATGATAATAAGTAATGAATTAGCGTGCAATGGACATTACTCGCAAGCTCTAACGATGGAATCCGCAAAGATCGTTATAACCGTACGAAACTGGTGCGGTGGCAATGGGACGAGAGGTACGGCTGATAATATGTACTACTAATAATACACAGTGAACACTAATATTATAAAGTACTGTTCTATCTACTTAGATACCTACAAAAACAACGATTAAAAGTAGTTTTGAGATCTAGACAATATCTCCATCAAAATCAGTGGCATATAAATAAAATAGAGACTACTTAGTTGACTATATTTTATAGTCTTTGTAATTTGTTTAACTAATAGGTATAACATCTATTAGAAATTTACAAATACATGTAAAAATATTACTTTATCTATAATATATATATAATTGTCATTTATCAATCAGAACAAAATGATCACAAATCTCTGTTTTGACGACTGATAAATAACAATTATACCAATTTTGATCAAATTTCGGGGGGTGGGACATACCGGGTACCTACCTTACATATGCCACTAATCATAAATTATATGTGAATACAGATATTATTTATTTCTTATTTATGATTGATACTTAATAATTTACGATTTTAAAATGAAGACAATTCTGAGTTTATCCTATGTTTATAGGAACTGCAACTCCTACTACACCACTCTTTCCAAAGATTATTTTTTCCATTTGACATTTTTTGCCAATGTTTAATTTTTACTATTAACCAGCTTTTCAATTATTATAATATATTTTCTATTCGGAAAAAGTAAATATTAGTTATACTACTGTATTTCGGAGAATGATGGAAATATAAATTCAGTCATTTCATATTTTTGTATTTACGTGCTATATGGAGTTTCACAACAAATCGAGTGATATTTTCAAATACTGTCCAAGTGAACGAAACGAGCGAGTGACCCGGCCCGATTTATAGGTTCGACCGAAATAAGTACTTACACTTAAACTGTATTTAATTTATGATAATTATTTACAAGTATATCGTGATTCATGGCTATTGGGAATAATATATTCAGGAAAAAGCGATTTAAAAAATCGAGAAACATAGTTTTGATTGCAGTTTTATAATAGCAATGGCGGATCTAGGAGTCGATGGGGGGAGGGAGAAAATCAATTCCAAAAATGTACAAAAATAAGTAAAAAAAAAGAAAAAAAGTTAAATCTATGGTATAAATACAGAAACTAGGAAAAAATATCCTACGGAAAAAATATCCGATGGAAAAAATATCCAAGGAAAAAATACCCAGTGAGAAAAATATCTAAGGAAAAAATGACTTGGAAGGTCTTAAATAAATAATGTTAATTAATGTAAAACTTTCAAATTTGTATACAATTAATAATTATTTATATAAGTAAAAATAGTTATATAATTAGTACGCAAAAAAATGTGTAAACTATATTGATAACAAATTATTCTATTAACAAATGTGGAAAGACAAATGTTAACTATAGTATATGTACATCTAACAAAAAAAAAACAATTTAAATAAATACGTGTCCCGCGTCTTTTAGCATTTAATTTTTAAGAATTTCTAAGGAATCGTAATGAGCTGCGCATCGAAAATCGCGCCGCGTTACAACCAGCCTCCAGGCATGTTATATGGAATCACAATCACATCTTAGTTATATAAATTTTCTTAAATTCTTAAATTAAAATTTTTCTACTGGGTATTTTTTCCTTGGATATTTTTTCCACTGGTTATTTTTTCCCCGGATTTTTTTTTCTGACACCCATAAATACATTATACAAAAACCTCTCGTAACTTTTTTTGTGAGGGGAATTTTCTCCATTCCCCCTCGTGGATCCACCCCTGATAATAGGCGTGTTTTTGTAATAAACCTGGTTATGATTTTTGTCTTATCAATTACCAAACATAATAACCATTCCATTTGATCGGTTATAATTTATAAATTATGATAACCAAAACTGATTGTTTATAAAATTCAGTAACCAAGTTATAATTGGTTAATCGCGAAAACACGTCTAATATTGTATACTCTATTTTTTCCATGGTAAGATTATACATACTATACGAGTATATAAAGTATATTATAGTGGTAAGTACAAGCTGGTACCCAAATATATAATGTATAAATTGTGTACATTATACATGATTATACTACAAGTTTATATATTATCCAGGAACTATCTGGAGAGACCATACATTATGTGATCTGGATCCCCCCACCGACATTTTTGTTTTGTAGGATCATATAAAATTTTTTTTTTTTTTTAAATACTTAATTATATATTATTAGTGTTATTATAAGAAGAATTTTTAGTCCTTGTCGGGATGAAGAGACTGGAGAATGGAAAATGAAAAACTTAAAAAAAAGCTGTACTAGATGCCAGTTATACTGGGGGAAATTAGAAATACGTCTCCAGTAGGCCGGGCATACATGGAGAAAAGAAGAAGTGATGATGCGTATGGTCCATAATAGTATGCCAAATGGAAAGAGACCCTTGAGATGTCCAAGAAAAAGATGGGAAGATCAGGCGGTAAGGAGTGACGTGAAAAACAGTAGGCCTGTGGAGCATTGGCAAGAATTGGCAATGAACAGATAGAAGTGGCAAGAAATATGTTGGTCAGTAAGATATTAAAGATCGTATACCAGAAGAAGAAGAAGAAGAAGAATATATTATTATTATTTTTAGAACTTTTAAAAATAGCCACCCCCCCTCCCAAAAAAAAAAAAAATTCTAACTACGTGCCTATACATTATGCTATAAAGTCGCGATGGATGTAGCATAAACGGTATTCACGCTATATTTTTTTAATGTGACACAATATCAATTATACATTTTGGAAATCATTATATTTTCTCAACACAGCGCAGCAGAAGATAACATAACATAATCGACAATGTACACCATGGTCGGCGGTAGAGCAATGCTACCAAAGCAGTTGCTTAGGGCCCCGCGCTATATGAAGGCTATATGCAAATATTTTATCGTGAAGAAAAACACGATATTTTTTATTTATTCTTTTTACGTATAATTTTCACCACGATTCTATCGGAGGTATTTCGTCTTGCCTGACAAAACAAAGTTAAAAAAAATTTAGGACCTCGAAAAATGAATTTTCTCGAGACCCCACGATTCGTAACGCTGCCCCTGATTTACGCTGTACGATATACATGTGGGACGACAGAACCGCCGCCACGGGACCGATAACGTGTACCTACGTGTGTCATATGTGTACTTACATCAATATGACATTATACATAGGGTTACCATATTTTACTTTGAAAATATCGAGACAAAAAATAAATTATACTATAGTTTTAAGTACAAGCTCCACCATCCAAATACTTAACAAAATTTCTTAATTTACTCTATATAAAATATATTATTTCTGTTGAAAACTTTTCTACCTGAAGACTTGATCTAATCAGACATGTGATCCCATTTTCCGATCAAATATTTGGTCGGAAAAATTCTTTAAAGATTTATTATTTAAATTTTTTGATTTTTATTTATTTTTATCTTTTTAAAAAAAAAAACAAGTTTCAAAAATTTTATGCAGTTGTGAAAACGAAGTTTGATTATTATTCCGTTATTATAACTAACTACAGTAAATATGTCAAACGTCATCCATTTTTCCTAATTGCCCATTCTATAGTACCCTCAATATTCATGAATGAAAACACGTGTCCAATTGTTATATTTTAATCAGACTAAGTAAAAGAAAATTCAACGTACATCTATATTGCTTTTATATTAAGTTCATTAAAATATATATAAAAGTTAATAAGTGATAACCAATGATCTTCGAGAGTAACTACGTTTCCGCAATTGACATTTTGTTCTTTAAACAATTTTTCAAATATTCTAAACTGTTCGAAAATTTTTTTTTTTAATTTAAATTAACATTACAAATTTAGTTTATACAATTAATATTTATTAAAAATGTAATTATATAATTCCAAATAATAACTGCGTATTTTGGAGTAAGTGTGTATATAATATCCATGGCTATTAAAGTAAGTGAAAATAGATATGTAATTATATATCAATTATACAATTTTCAAACGTGTTTTTCTATAGTAAAAATTGAAAAGTGCTAATATTATAAATATCGAAGTTGGATTCCGGGACGCATATTAACATACCTACTTCAAATTTACCGCCGTTTTATCATATATTTTTTTTATCAAATATCACTATACCTATCTCAATTCATTGCATTAAATTAGTTTAATAACTAATAATTTCAAGTTTTAAGTCATCAGTCTGTATTTGACATTTG